>PVIH01014858.1:0-51952 GCA_004025045.1 Sigmodon hispidus
TGTCTTACCCAGATGTAAGGAGAACTTACGGTCAGCAGGTGTCGTAGTGCAGCAGCAATGGTGCTTGAACCGGGGTGGTGAGTAAGCCTCCACAAATCCTACCAGGCGTGCACTCTCAGAACTGAGTCTCAGTAGCTCTTCCGCACGCAGATTCCCTCCTGGCTGCTGTGCCGAACACGGTGCAGGTGGGCGCCGAATCTGGTGGGGGTCCGTTGCGCGCGGGCGCGGAATTCAGGGGGTTCGGGGAATTTGCCCCGCGTTGGGACGCCAAATATCGCGGAATAAACCCGTCACCAATTGATATGTTTCAACTAAGATTTATTTTGTTATAAAAGAGCAAAAGAGAGTTTAGCAACGCGCCGAATCCGCTGCCGTACGTAGCTGCCGCGCGCGCCGGGCCGGAAATCCCGCCTCTCTTTTCGCCGCCGCTGCTGTCGCGCGCAGCCGCTGCGATTCCCGCTACACTGGACGGGGAGCAATCTAGAGGAAAAAGAAATGTGTAAGGGAAACATTTGGCGTTATCCTGAGGGAGCTCAAAGAAGGGCAGAGGAAAGAAATGAAAGGAGAAGGCGTACAAGTAAAAGTGAAAACATTTCACCACAGACTGCAGCATGCAGCAGGACCAGATGACACATGCTTTAAATATTCAAAATATCTACATCTGGCTAAGGAATATGTGAAATTAGTCTTGTTCTAGGCTCTTATTTTGACAATTTCTTCACAATACCTTGGAAATTCAAATAGATTTCTACAATGAGATGTGCTCCTGAGGGAGAACCACGAAGCCCCAGCCTGTACCTCTCTGTCCTCTTGCCTCATCTCATATATGTCTTGATGTCTCAGACACAGTGGTTCACATCCTCCCCAAACCACAGCCACTCGGATTGCTCCAGGTTCAGGTTATGCTCACCCTCTGAAATATAACCTCAGTGAAGAAGTCAAGGCAGGCCCTGCAAATGGGTCTGATTCACTGGTTCCAGAGCCTCTGGTAGCTGGATGTGACTTAGAAAGCTCTAGAAGAGGACACAGCCTCAGAGGTGATACATTTCTTTCTCCTTGTGGGTTTCTTGCCTGAGAATAGACAAATGCAAGGCTCTCTACAGAAAGCCCACAGCAGGAACCAGTCTAGGCCAGGCTGCAGGAGGATATTGATAAGAGCATCCATCCTGAAGGATAAGACTCTTCTACACTTATTGAAAAAGTTTGCAAGGATATGAAAAAAGAAAGTTAAGATCAACAGAATGGTTAGAATGGTAAGATTTGGTTTGCCGTTGGCTGCCTATGACTGTGTCAGAGGAATAGCAGGTGGCAATTAAAGTCAGGTGTCAGCCGTCCAGGAGTAAAATCACTGATGGGTGAATCTCAGATAGTCAAAGCCCTGAAACCACAGACTCCAGAATGTCTTTTGCTTCTGCTGTGTCTTCACATGTTTGGTGCTGCCATCTTCTCTGATATCTGGTATAGTGTGAATGGGTGTGGAGAGATCCCTGCTGCCTGTAATGCAGTGTGTTTATCTCAAGGAAATATCCTGTTTTACTGGTTATTTTTTACCCATGGATTATTACAAAGATGATTTCTTCCTAAGCTGGAATGTCTAATTAATAATAGTAATAATAATAATAATAATGTTAGTTTAAATAGAGTTTTGTAGATGAAAAATAAAACAAGGAAGTGTCACACAGCTTGAACATGAGTTTCTATTGAGGAGCCACATAGACTTAGGTTAATGATTAAGAAAAACAGTTGAGTTCCAGTTAGCCCAACTAGCTCAGATTCTTTTAACCTTAATATTGGAAGTTGTTTCACATCATTAGCTGAAACAAAGCCTTAGAATAACTTAAGGTCAGATCAGATGTTTTGATAATAGCATTGAGTAGAAAACCCCAAGAAGACAATTTAAAGTTTTAGAAAGGCACATCATTGAGTGAGGAACTCTTTAAGGTCAGGGTACAAAATACAAAGCAGCCTAATTACTGCTAGCTGTTGTACTTTCCTTGCTAGGATTGGTTGATGATCAAAGATGATGAATCATTATACCCATTTCTACCCTCGATCTCCTAAAATATATATTTTAAAGAAACAATTGATAAGTTGGTATGCACTACAAAGATTTAAAGTAGAGCTGACTGATTCTTTTTCATGTATAAAAGTGTGGTAATATGTTACATATTTAATAAAGCCTGGAATATCAAGAGATACTCACAGTCAAAAACTAGGCAGACATAGCTCTTTATCTTGGAGTATAAGACCAAGCAGCTGGGCTTCAATGGCACACATCTTTAATCCCAGCACGGTGTGTGTGTGTGTGTGTGTGTGTGTGTGTGTGTGTGTGTGTGATACCAGGAGTGGTGACCTATGCCTTTAATCTCATAACTCCAGGGACAGAGAACTTTCTGTGTTTCTGTGAGTTCAAGGCTGACTACCAAATAGAGTAGCGTCTGCCTTTAATCCTAACCTGGATGGGATACAGCTGGGCAAGAAGGGTATTTAAGACAGCATAGGAAAACAGCAGCAATTAGAAGTGACCAGGAGCGAAGCTGAGGAAGCAGGAAGATAGCTGGGTGAGATTTGACTGTGGTGTTTCCTCTCTCTGATATTTCACTCTTTCCCCAATATCTGGCTCTGAGTCTCTTTCATTACAATCAGAATTCGTGTTACATAAAAGTTTATGTTTGTGATTCCTTATAAGATTACCTTTCAAGATAAGTCATAAAATAATTGGCCCTTTCTTTGTAACTGAAAAATTCAGACTGCCAATAAAAGACCTGAATGAGTAGAATATCTTATCTACACAATTGATCCATAGCAAGTTGTTTGGGGATGAATGTATGTGGGTTCTTAGGATAATTTGTTTTTCATCTGTAATACATACAATGTTTGATCATGTAAAGAATATAAAAAACATGCTGTTTTTTAATTGCATTCATTGTAGTTATTCACTTGAAAAACACAATGTAACCATACTGTAATTTTTATAATACCTGAAATATTTTTCTTGGATATATAATTGTAAGGGAAAGAATAAAGATATTTTCCTTTGAGCCCTTTAAAAATGGGCTCAAAGGAAAACATCAAGAATAAAAGATAGAGTTAGAAGAAAAATATCAAGAATGAGAGAAGGCAATTTGCAGAAACTAAAAGATAGGTAAAGCAAAAGAATAATTTAAAAAAAGGTTTGAAGGAAAACATCAAGAGAGTGTTTTTTTCTCTAATTCTCCAGATAAAAATGTCATATTTGAGCCGACTCTGATTCCCTTTGAGCCCTGTGTTGTTAGAGTCTTGTTCTTGAGCAATGATAATTGGACAACTTAGGATAAAATAATGGGGATCTAATAAAAAACATTTTTTAAATAGAAAAAATAGTGAAAGCAAGAAACAGTGAAAAGATTTTAAACAAAAATGAGACCTGTGCTAAAGAATATTCCAGCAAATTTAATTTGCCACACTCAAGGGTTCGACTAAAATACAGATGAAATCAGGAGCTGGAATTGAGAGATGTAAAAGAAAGATTAAATAGTGCAGAATGAACCGTGTTTGTTTGAAATGTCACCTGGGAACCATTTAATTGTTGTAAAGTTGGTATGTGGTAGGCAGGGTTGTTGTGTCCTGTGTATCTACAGACAGCCAATGGAGATGGACAGTGGGCTTTCTTGTGGGAGTAGCAAGACCTGTAGGAGGTTAGCTAAGAAGGGAAAGACCTTTGTCCCCTCATTCAACAACATTCATGAAGGTAGGGTCAGTGGTATGATGTGTCATAGTATCACAATAACTATTATTCAAGCACCATTGGAAATAAATTTCTGAATTTATCCTCCAGAACAGTTCCAAACACCTATCATACTGAATCCCAAGGAGCCTATATTGATTCTTATAAATAATAATTGACTACAAGATATCTGGCTATTTATGATTAAGACTTTCTTTAATGTCTATCCCTCTCAGGCAATAGGCTTTTATATAATAGATATTTTCTTTCCTGAGAAGGCAGCCAGCTTTGTTAAGAAAGTATGATAAATTACTCTTGTTTTAGTTGTTACACTATGATTCTTTATTTTAAACATTAAGCTCTGTTGTATGTAAGACACACTTGCATTTACTCAGGAAATGCCATTTTAACAGGTCAGTGATTTTACTGATAACTGAAGTACAGAGAAAATCATATAAGTTACCTACAAAAGCAGAGACTAGAAAATTTTCTCTTTTATTGCAATGAATATTCTACACAACAGGGAAAATTAAAATGGGATTTAGAGACTTATTCTTGTGTTGTTTAATGGGAGACTTTTATAATTTTACTTTAATTACTTCCAGATTATTATTTGTTGTTTAAATTAATCCACAAACATATTTGTCTTCCATTTTTAATTGTCAGATCATGAACAAAATTGCTTCCTTTATGTCTCATCAAATATAAACAAAAAAATTTCCAAAAAAATAATTTTCTAAATATCATATACCATTGATACTCATAAGGTGTCTCTCCTGCTTGAATAATCTCTGTAAATACATATTTAAATTATGAAAAGTATGATAGGCTAATTCTGACACATGTCATTGTTTTTTAAACTCAGGAATATGTGTCTCCAAGGTCAACTTCATATGCCTGTGACTACTAGCTATATAGGCTGCCATATTTGATTAGCACTTTTTGATAGAAACAAAAAAAAAGACTGTGGTGCCCTGGTGGCATTGCTGTTACCAAATCTTAGGGCATTTGTAAGCATCTACTGCCAGTTACACACACACACACACACACACACACACACACACACACACACAGAGCTATGTAAATATGTGCCATATGTACTTTTGAACTTGTATACATCAATACAGATAATGTTCAAAACAATCCTATGAGATAAGCACTGATTTATTATCATTTTAAAATGAGAAGGCTGAAGCACTGTGAGGTTATATGCATGCCAGCTAGCATGTCATGGCCACAGTTATATGGATCTAGATTATTAACCATACAGCCTTGAAAACATCCTTTACGGTTAATTCACCCACTATGTAAACACTTTCTATAGTAAAAAAAAAAAAAAAAAAAAAAAAAAAAAAAAAAAAAAAAAAAAGATAGTTCACTTTTCAAATAAATTTGCTAATATATATAAATTTGAGCTTTGAGTCACAAAATTAACTTTTATTTTGTTTTGCTTTTAAAGTTAAAAAATAAATATTTATTAACTTTGGTATTTGAGAAGAAATTAATTATGTCTAGTAACAAGTGCATTCACATGGAATCATTTTAATACACATGCATATGTAAATATATGCTATGAACTAAGGGCATGAAATTTTATGATTCATACTTACTGCAATAAAATTTTGTACTTTATGTATTTTCTATTAAAAATTACAATGATTCTTCATAATATAATACTAATAGCACACAATTAATTTTGATAATTTTATGTTCACCCTCAAATATCTCAGTTCCAGATGAGAAGAGACCAGAAAGAGCAACTAGATGTTGCATCTGCCCAACTTGGTTTTGAGGAAGTCCCGTGAGCCCTCAATGGAGTGTATAATTAGGGCCATTCTTATGGTGCTTCCTAGTGAGGACATTCTTCTAAGTGAGTTCTCCTTAGAGAGGCTCATCAACAAAGAAGGTATGTGAGCTTCCATATCTTGGCACTACATCCACAAGGTGAGAAGACCCACAGTCATTCATATGAGCAATTTCAGCTCCAGGGTGCTCCCAATTTTCATAAATCATGATATCCTTTAAACCTTCCTGTCTAAGGGTGGTGCTTAATCATATGTACACCATAAATATCACTCATTACAACACATTATGTCCTGTTTGTTTGAAAATTGCATTCTTCTGATAATACTGTTTCAAATCTTCCCATGAAGTGTGTGCATTTGAGAACACAGTGAAGTATTTTGCTTTGCTACTTAAAATTTTTTTAAAGGAGCAAAACAATATGATATCAAATCAGAAAGATGGCCAGTTTGAAGGATTAAAATATCTGAAGACATCCATGTATAAAAAGCTTGTTTCCTTAGGTGATGCCTAAAGGCATCCTGTCAAATTTAAAGACAGAAGAGGCTGCTCAGCTACTTTCTTTTCACCGGATTTGTCAACAATAACAAAAACCAGAAAGTAGTGTTCATAGTGTGACATAGTGGGGGGCAAAGGGATGATGATCTGTGTTACAGACAGAAAAATATTATAGCTCTGTTTTCCCCTTTGAGAATAATTAAAAGTAGAAAAAAAATGGTCCATGCAAACTGCAAGTTGTTTGTGAACACTTTTTGGAGCAGTGGGACCTCAGTAATGAAAGGGTTATGTGTAAGAGGGGGAAAATACCCGGTACAATATTTCAGGAAAGATGGAACTAAATGGATTAGATTCTACTCTTCCCATTTATCAGCAAAATGATTATTACAAGAAATGATTATTACAAGAAAGTCACCTAGTAATTTATTCCTCTGCATAAATTCATGGTGACCAGTCTGTTTTGCTTTGGTTTGTAGGATGCCTCACCCACATTACATGTGGGAGAAGAATGGAAAATAAATTATGGAACGTGGAGAATCTGGTGTCTTAGAAGGCTGAGACTCAGAGTATTTGGAGCAAGATTAAATGATCTGATCAGCAATGAGAAGCCACATCACAAGATTAAAGAAACCCATTTACTCTCACATCCGAACAGACAATAAGCCAGCTACAATAAGCCTATAATATGCTTTATGAGCCTGCTTCTCCTGATGCCTATGCTGAAATCTATATTAAAACCTTCCTTTAAAAAGCTTTTAATACAGTCAATCTCATTTCAAAAATAAGATAAGGCAGAGGCTGCAGAGAAAGGCACTGGCTGGCATCAGTGGGCAAGCTTTGTCTGTATGCTTCAGTGATAAGGTGTCTTCTCTGCAAATGAGGTCAAAACTATTTGAAAACCAAGTGACCCACTCAATACTCAATATGTCCCGCTGGTCCCCATTCCTATCTCTGAAGAGACAATAAGAGTATAGGAGATATCTTAATAAATTAAGTGGGATGATTCATCTCAAACAACTGTCATGGTTTTGAATGTGCCAATCTCCCTGTCTTGAAGCTGTGGTGCAGATGCAGTCTGGATATGCAGCACCTTAGCCAGATGCTGTAAAGGAGGTCATGGGGGAATAGACTTGAGGACCCTGAGGATCAGCATGTGATCCAATATGGGAACTCTATTACAATTACACATACGGTGTTTGCCAGAGAGATAAGTGTTAGGAAAATTATAAAATTCTAAACACCATATTCTCCAAAGATAAGCAATGCAGTCTTGAGTATTTGATAAGTGTGGTAGTTGTCTCTTTAGCAACCATTTACAAAGAGCTTCCACTGTCTGTTGGTGCATTTGTGTTTGCTTTTGTTGTTGCTATGTGTGGTGTGTGGTGTGTGTGTGTGTGTGTGTGTGTGTGTGTGTGTGTGTGTGTGTTGTTAGATGTTCTGGATGTTGAACAAGGACTTTCACGCAGGCTAGAAAACCTATCTGTCTTTGAGTTACCTCATCGGTTCTGTATGTATCTTTTAAACCAATGAATGAATTACAAAAGCTCTTGAGTTACTCTTCCCTGTAAGCATAGCCTACTGAAACAATGATGGGAATTAGGAAACAGCATAATTTCCATCTTTGCTTTCTAAACAGTGAATTCATAAAAGTCATGTCACATTCATTTTAAATTTTCAACTACAGGCTTTTAAAGAGGGTGGGAAAAATGAATTTCTCAGGTCTGTTAATTTGCAAAAGTTGAAGATGTTTTAAAATACAACACAGATCATCATAGTTCTGTCTGCAAAAATACAATCTGAGGTATGTGTGTATTTTTATTACCCTGGTAGCTTCATGTAAAAATTTCAAAAAAGTAAAATTAATTTTTAACAATACATTTATATTAATAAGTCCAAAGTATTATTTCACCTAAATAACAAATGACATCATTCTGATATTATATATTCCTCTTGTATCACTAAGTCTTTGACATCTGGTGTCTTTTCCACTTATATTTCTAACTGACCAGGTTACATTTCTAAATTTGATTTTCTCAATCTAGGTTTTATACGGTCATGTAATTCTCACATCAACAGCAGAGTCACAGAGCACTTGGATCCTGTCTCCAAAGTGAGGCAAGTTTTTGTTTGTGGCCAACTGAGAATGATACTATATTTAGAATTAGGTGACCACAAGCAAGCAACTTCATTTCTTTTGTATAAAATAAAGAGTATAACACCAAACTCCTAGTAAAAGAGTTGAGGCAAGCTCTTGGTATGAGAACATCCCTAAAGAATCTCAACTACCTTTGATACTTCATGTACCAGGACATCTATTAGAAGCACCAGAGGAGGGGGGAATGTGTCACTGAGGCCCACCACTTGCATAACTAGAATTTAATTTTGGCTATGCTTAGAGGCAGATCAATAAGAATCTTAGAAGGAAGAAAAAGCCATATATCCTGTGCCATTTAGAGTTCATCTAGGTAGTAGTCAAAGGATGACCTCATGGTTCTCAGGTGTGATACAGGCCCCAGAATATGATTAATGGTCCCATGCAAGGATGTGTGATGTGCTCTGGATGAATCCAGCTGTGATCAATGGTCTTGTCTCTTCTTTTTTATTGCCTATTTTTTCTATGCTCCTGGATAATCCTAACTTTTTTAGAAATCACCATTTTATTTACAAATTGCTGTATAAGTTATATAAACCAAACCTTTCAGAGAAAAAAAATACATGATTAAAATTAAAGAACTTCTTTAATGAGATTATATTTATATTATTACTATAATTATAATGTTAATAATCTGGTTTTCTCCAAGTCACATTTACGTTGAAGGTCGGTTTTGTTGGATGTATTGAACAGTAAGGCATGACAAGCCACAATGATGACAACCTGAAGAGCTTAGGAGCACGCCTTGTCTTCAGCCCTTTGTATGTGTCCCTGATTCTATTATCATATTGATTTTATAGCTGAGAGAATTAAGACACTGGAAGACCAAATATCTTGCCTACTGACCACAAACAGATATAACAGTATTTAAGCAAAGATCTGCGGCTTCTCAGATGAACTCCAGTTTTGGAGGAAGCATCTGTGGATAATTTTAAGAACATTCACTAAATCTCCAGGGGGTTTGAGCCAACACTACATATTCAATAATCAGCTTTTACTTGAATCTATGACTCTGCCACTTTTACATGCTGCCATTTTCCATATTTTACCAAGGAGTTACAGGAAGCTTCAAGTTTTACTATCCCAATATTTAACCCTGTTAAATCTACTTTGCAGTCTATAAAACCTCCTAACACAGCAAGCATTTGATGATTTTATTCACTCTCTTCCTTTCCTGCATATGCAGCCACTTCAACAGGAGTTTACAATGTATAGTGGGAGTGCAATTGAAGTCAGGATCCACACCAGCAGAGCTGCTTTTGCATTGCTCAACATGACAGATAAACTCAGGGGTTGTGGCTGTGATGGGTTATCCAGAAGATACCAGGGTAAAAGCTGGTGTGCTGGACATTTATACAGAACCAGGATCTGTAGACAGGGTATAAAGAAAGTGTTACTGGGGAGAAGGAGATGTCAATTCACCATTCAGGCACAGCAAAGCCTTGATTCTGCAGTAAACATGACCATGCTTCCATCAGTCCTTAGATACACGTGGTGTAGAAAAGGCCCTTCTGCAGCTTTGACAGCAGTGTAGGGGTTGACACAAGAAGCCTTCTGAGTGATATAGACATTGTTTCTCCATGTCTCCTACAGCCTCTGGCATACATCACTGGGGGTCACTGTTTCATAACAGCTTGAGAAGAGGCAGCTCCCTTGGGACATTGGGGAAATCTCCTTTGGTGTCTGTGGAGAAGGACAACCAGCTGCACCAACCCTGGCTTGTGCACTGCCTCTGGCCTCTGCCTCAGCTGATACCTGTTGACTCTTCTCTGATTCTAGCCTCCCATTGTCTTTCACTACTTTTGATGCACTTGATGGCTGTTACAGTTTGGGTAAGAAATGTCTCCCAGAGCAGCATGTTTTGGATGCTTCTCCTCAGCTAGTTTAGGAGCTGTGAGAGAGACTCCTGGGAGATGAGAGCTTCCTCGTAGAACTAATTACTGAGGGATGGCCTTTAAAAGTTACACTTGGACTCTGCTTCTAGCCTTCCTGTCTGTTTCCTGGTGCATGATGCTTTAACCATTTCTGCAACAGGCCTCCTCCATCATGACTGAATGACTTCAGCCTCCCCCAGTATGATGAGCTACAATCCTCTAAAACCATGTTCCAACATAATCCCATATGCCTTATTTTTCTCAGATATGCCACAACAGTATTGAGGATAGCCAGTTATCACGGTAAAAACCCGCTGCCGAGAGGTATGTTTTAAGTGAGGTTTATTTTGTTGGAATCACTTACAAAATAGAGGTTTTAACAACGCGCCAAGCCGCCGTGCTCTCCGGCCGACTTGTAGCCTTGCCGCCACGAACCAGAAGTCTCACCCCTTTGTCAGCGCTCTGCACAAGAGACCGCATAAAATCTCTATTTATTTTTTTAAATTTTTTATTTAATTTTTTAAAATTTTTATTAATATGAGCTTTAAATTTTTTATGATTAAAGTAGACCTCTCTTCTATGGAAACAATGAGTTTTTGGAATGTTTTAATATGTTTATTTATGTCAGACATTTTAACCTCATATTTTTTATGTTGCGATCTCTTAAAATAAGTAGGTATGAAATATATTATCACACAAAAAAGCAAAAGGACTCTTGGGTGGAGATAACCTTTAAATATGTAATCTTGGAAATAATCTTTTATCACCATTGTGAAAAAGTGAGTAAAATTGTGAACATTTATCTGATCGGACATTTTAGAAGAAAAGAAAAAAAAATTGTCTTATTTAGATGTAATGAGGACTTATGGTCAGCAGGTGTCGTAGTGCAGCAGCAATGGTGCGTGAAACGAGGTGGCGATTTGGCTGGGAGGGTCTCTGTTAAATGTTTTAACAAATTTTATCAGGCGTGTACCACTAGAACTGGGTCAATCGTCTCTCAGGAGTTTTGTCGCGCGCGTGCAGATTCTTTTTTGGCTGTGTACTGAATACTTGTGTACGTAGATGGGGGTCCCGTTTAGACTAGTTCTGTCCGCGGGTGCGGAACCTGGCGGGTTTGTGGAATTAGCTCCACGTTGGGCGCCAATTATCACGGCAAAAACCTGCTGCCAAGAGGTATGTTTTAAGTGAGGTTTATTTTGTTAGAATCACTTACAAAATAGAGGTTTTAACAATGTGCCAAGCCGCTATGCTCTCCCGCTGACTCGTAGCCTCGCCGCCACGAACCAAAAGTCTCGCCCCTTTGTCAGCGCTCTGCACGAGAGACCGCCTGCCCTGCGCCTGCACCCCGTCTCTCTCCAGGTGTTGTCCAAATCCCGTTCTCAGTGACCACGCCCCCTCCCTCAGCTTCTGCGTTCTGTTGTCTTGATTTCCCGCTACAGATATGTCACAACAGTATTGAGGATAGCCAGTGACAAAGGCTTTCTCAGTGACATTACCAAGACTTTCATCCTTGAGAGGCCTGAACCCCGATACCCATGTTTCCTCAGGCTTTGCAGTTCACTTTCTCCTGAACAAGGGCATGCCCAGGACACAGACCTTGAACTTCAAGATTCCCAGCACCTTCCCCTTCTTATTTTGCAAGAACAGCCCTCTCTCCTGAACACTAATCCCAATTTCTCTGACTCTGCTTTTTCATCTATCTTTTTAAAAGGATACAGTATAAAACCTAATGCTCCAAACTGTCCTGAGTAAAAATGCCTTGTTTAGAAAAGAATTTTACCCAGTAACACTACTGGAGGAGAGCCCTGCTTGCTTCCTAGTGAAAACATAGACATCTCTGATGATTTGGAGGGGGACATTTTCTTTGTCCTACAAACCTTGAAGATTTCCTATAAGACACAGTGCCAGATGTTAAGATTATTCCTCCTGGACCAGAGCTTTACTATTATTTTTAACTCTATATTTAAAAGCCACAGGGACAGATGTGGAAGCCAAGGTGATAGCTAAGGGCAGCAAACTGATGACAACAGAGGGTGAGGTGAGAGCCACACTGGTGAAGGGAGAACCACTATTTGAAGCTGGCAATCATATGTATTCTGCTTTGTGTCCCTCACATATCACATAAGCCCAACCATCCATTCCCTAACTGATAAAAGTTGCTAATTTATATGCTTTTTAACAAAAGAGTAAACAAATACTATAATACTGCTTTCTCCCCTCCAGCACCACAATCCTTACTGATTTTAAATTTGAATATTTTCTGATGGCTAATAAATAAATGTGTAATACAGTAGCTCAATGTTGAGGCACTATTCTATTTGCAATGTCTCTTATCTTAGCTTGTAGGTGCAATGGTGATCATTGCACATAGTGAAAGCATCCCTGTGGCCATGATCTCAACGTTCCTCTTGAGGCAAGGAAGAGACTGAACCAAGGGATGCATTGCCTGGAAAACAAGCCTGAGTTAAGAGCAGCACTGGGGATGTGGCACAGGGATACAGATCCTGATTCCAGAGATGCTAACTTGATGCTGACAATGTGATTTCCACCAAAGACGTGGTGCTTACTGTTTACACAGCCCTTAGTCAGCTCAGTTTCAAAAAACACACAATCTATTTTCTGTGGCTGCTGATTAATGAGAATAGCAGAATGTTGATTAAGCTTTTGAAAGTTTGGCACAAGAACTTCACAGGTAACACACAGACCAATTGTGCATCTTCCTAGAAATAATATTTATGTTTAAGTAAACTACAAAAAAATGTAAGGAATCAGGTGACCCTGGAATTAAAAAATATTTACAAGAAATGTTGCTAAAGTGAACAAAATAAAAATTTCAACTGCAAGTTAATAATTAAATAAGCCAAAGCAATTTTTTACATAGGAAGTTACCTATAAACTTACCTCTTAGATATGTTAAAATATAAGTAAATATATTTTTAGGTAGAATTAATGTGCTGACCATTCTGTTTCAACAGTATTCAGAATAACAATGTGTCATGTCTATGATACAAAGTACAAGTAAGAAACTATTTGGTGATTATGCAAATTCTAGCAGACTCCTTAAAAAAAAAATCTAACATTTTTATATTTCTTTCTTGAGAAACAAGCAATTACTCTTTCAGTTTTTTTCCCCTAACAATTTAAAACTGTATATGGAAGATCTCAAAAGAATCATAAATATAAGGGCCAAAGCTACCATTTTCTTCAGAATCATTTCTCACCTGGAAATTTTACAGGAAGGGCAAGTCAAACTAAATAACTCTTTATGGGGTGCGCCCCCTCAGGAAGGAGAAGGAAGACAACCACATTTTGTTAGGGAAAGCAAAGCAGAGGAGAGGCTGTGATGGGTTCTGAGCTCATCACCCATCTCTTCTGAGTTCTAATATCCACCAGCGAAGACACCACAAAAGTCTCCTTTGTCTTCAGCTCATAGCAACTGAGAAAAAGAGAACACCAAAGGGAGCAGCACTACCATGAGGTATGACCTTGTTGGAGGAAGTGTGTCACTGTGGGGATGGGCTTTGAGGTTTCTTTTGCCCAAGTTTCCTTGAACGTGACATGGAGCCCCCTTCCTGTAGGACATTCTGCTACTTTTCTACCACTGTATCATACCATGATGATAAAGATCCGAATGTCTGTAAGCAAGCCACCCCAACTAAATGTTTTTCTTTATGAGAGTTGCCATGGTAATGGTGTCTCTTCACAGCAATTGAAACCCTAACTGAGACAGCAACTTATATTACATTTTAGGTTTTTATCACAGAATTGCTTGATAACATGACAGATTTCATTAAAACTACCTTATGTCATCATGTTTGAAAATACAATTCCCTTCTCTGTTGGTGTTATACCCTCTCCTGGGTACTTAGCTAAGGCACATGTCTGGCTCATCCTGTATCCCGGTGAGCCCTGGGTCATAGCTTCTGTCTAATGGCATGAGGCTTTTCCTCTCCAGACTTGGCCCAAAACATCCTACAGCTACCAGTCCCAGTGGGATTATAAATTGACTAGAAAATAAAATTCATTCATTGAGACAGGAAAATTTAGAATTGTTTGTATAGTAATTAGCCTACCCTTATTAATATTCATATTTCAAGTATTATTACTCATTTATTCTTTCCAAAAATAAATTCTTCTAAAATTAAAGCTCTCTTTTGTACAGAATTGCATTGTACAAAGGCTAAAATGAACAGGCTTACCAGCTCAGACATTAAATCAGGATACAGAGAGCATCTTAGGTCTAAACCTAAGAGAGCCTTGCAAGGGCAATCTCACTGAAGCAGGGATAATGCTTGCTGGGAAGTTATAAGCATCCTTTTAAGATAATGGGTAGTTTGGCTGGGGATGTCCTTGATACAATCATTAGACCTACCTGAAATGTAAAGCTTTATTTACTCCAAAAAGCAAAGCACCTTTTGTAATTAAAATACTAGGACAAGAGCCACTCATTTACCTAAAAATAATATTCATTGTCTTGATAATGTAAAGAAATGGACATTTTTATACAATGCTGATAGAAATCAAACTAAAACAAATTTGTCAATATCTATCAACTTTACCACAGGAATTTCAAACTTCTTCATTCTATAATTCTAATTTGCAGCTTTACATCTCAGACCTGATGTCTTTCTTGCCCTCAGGTGACAGTGAAATGTCACTAGGTAAAAGCTTCAGTGTCTGTGAAGGTTCAGAGTGCTGATGGGTCTGAACATGGTTATGTCTTTCCAGTGAGCTTCGTCTTGCACTGCTTCCTCCCCACACTGCTTCCTCCCCACACTGCTTCCTCCCCACACTGCTTCCTCCCCACACTGCTTCCTCCCCACACTGCTTCCTCCCCACACTGCTTTCTCCCCACACTACTTCCTCCCCACACTGCTTCCTCCCTATACTGCTTTCTCCCCACACTGCTTCCTCCCCACACTGCTTCCTCCCCACACTCTTTCCTCCTGCACTCCTTCCTCCTGCACTGCTTCCTCCCTATACTGCTTTCTCCCCACACTGCTTCTTCCCCACACTGCTTCTTCCCCACACTGCTTCCTCCCTACACTGCTTTCTCCACACACTCCTTCCTCCTGCACTGTTTCCTCCCCACACTGCTTCCTCCTGCACTGCATTCTCCCTACACTGCTTCCTCCACACACTGCTTCCTCCTGCACTACTTCCTCCCCACACTGCTTCCTCCCCACACTGCTTCCTCCCCACACTGCTTCCTCCCCACACTGCTTCCACCTGCACTTCTTCCTCCTGCACTGCTTCCCTCCAATACTGAGTCCTCTTTCTCACTGTTCTCCTCAGGGAACCAAAATTCAATATTTATTGAAAATAAAAAGTTAAGGTTTACTTTGTGAGCAGTAGCCTTTGAAGAAACAAACACAAATTTGAATCAATTTCTTGCCCTTAAGGAGCTTATGATTTAGCTCTCATCTGTTTTCCTTGTAACATGCCGCAATTGTTCCAGAATCTTTTATCATTAACATCCAAACCAAATTTATATATTCTAATACATAACAAGCAAAGATGACAAATATAATAGAATTATTTATAAGGCCTAAAAATGTGAGCAAATATATGTAACAGAAGTGGGCAGTTCTGTCAATGTTCTTTTATATTCATAGTATGATATGTATTAATTAGTCAGACTCAAAAGTAAATAGATAATAAACATAAGCTGATTGGAAGTCAGATCATTAAAATATAGTTCTAGGGATATGTGATGTCTTCTGATGAAACATTTTTGACATGGAAAGGTCTGCATTTCATTTCAGTATCTGTGTTCTTGCTTTTAATATAACACACGAAAAAGATACATGAGAAAACAAAGCAAAGCAATTTGCAAGATTAAGCATGAAACATGTTTTTTCTTTAAAGAAGCCTTATGGTGGCTGTTGTTCTGCCCTCTGATTGCAGCCACCTGGCAAAGGAAGCTAATGGGAGCATGTGTTCATTGCTTTAACCATTTCTATATTGATAAGTCAGGCAAAATTATATTTTTCCAATAATATTCATTCACATACACATCCTATTAGTTTTGCAGTGACATTCTGACTTTGACCTTAGGTTGGTGAAGACAGAATTTAGTTTCTGTCTATAAAGAAATATTACTAATGCGCTGTCAGTACCAAGAGGAAGCAGACCTGACAGGTGCTTCCATGCTGCAGGCAGCTAGATCAACTATCTTTTTGCATTATCAGGCCTTATAGGCAACTCTTTTCTCTGCTATTATATTCATCATCTTTGATTATGATGCACTGAAATTAATATCCTCAGTTGAATGCAGAAGATAAAATACTCTGGGCACATTAAGGCATGCTACAAAGAAAACAGATCAGTAAGGTTTTAATGTCAGAGTTGATCCTATGCTGCATAAAACACCCGAACATGGACACTGGAATCTCTTTCAGCTCCGCGGATGCTAAGAGTCACATAAGTCCCAGATGAGGGCATTTCTTTCCTTACCAAAAATCTGTAGGTCCTGACTCTCGAACATAAGGAAAGAATCAGTTCCCGGGGTGAATGATACAGGCAATATTTTAAGCAGTTTCAACAATTTAATAAAGGAGGTAAAAATAGAGCCATGTCCCACCTCTGCAAAAATATTTTGAAGGCATACCAAATAACAACCACAAAGGTTTTACACTAGGTGGTATAAAAATAATTCTCTAATGCAAAACCCAGTTTACCTTCTCTGTAATCATCATACTGAATGATGCCATAGTTTTGTCAGTCTTTTTGATGACTATCCATTTATTTATTCATAATGCATTTTGTTTGCTTATACTTTCTGCTATTTGCAAAGTACCAAGTACTGAGTGGCCAAAAACAAGATAAGTCTATTTTTCAAAAGTTGTGGAATGTGCTGACTGAGTAGACCCTGTGTCCAGAGCAGAGTAAGAGGTGAGCAAATTCCAACTCCTAGACTACCTGGAGATCTCTTCTCTGAAGCCAGGGACACACCACAGCTCTGCCAACACACTAGTTCTGCCATAAACCAAACAAAGCTGGGAGACATCCCCCACAGCAATCCCCAGTGATACACAGCAGGAGGGACATCCCACTGTCAAACCTTGCCTCCAAAGTAAGCTGCACCATCCTATGCTGCATAAAACACCCAAACATGGACACTGGAATCTCTTTCAGCTCCGCAGATTCTAAGAGTCACATAAGTCCCAGCTGCACCATCATACATGGACATCTTCAGATTGTGCAGACCCTGTATCCAGACCAGAATAAGAGATCTATCAGACCCCATGACCACAGCAGAGTAAGAGATCGTGCAGACCATATATCCAGAGCAGACTGGAGACACACAATCCCTGAATCCACAACTGACTAAGATCTGACTAAAAGATGACTAAGAGTGAACCAAAGTAGCAATGGGCAGATGCCAGTACAAGAATTCATATAACAATATAAAGAACAACAAGACAACACAAGAAGAAACTGGTGGTTATACAACACCAAGACCTGAAGAGAGCAATGAAGAAGAGGCAGAAGAAAACAACATTAAAAACACTTTTATGAAGATTATAGAAGTCTTAAAAGAAGATATAAAAAATGTCCTTAAGTAAATAGAAAAAAATACAAACAAAAAATTAGAAAAGATGAACAAATCCTAGAAAGAAAACCAAGAGCAGGAAAACCAACAAATGAAAGAAACTTTCCAGGCACTAAAAATTGAAATAGAAGCAATAAAGAAGGCATAAAACAAGACAAAAGTGGAAATAGAAAATCTGAAGAAATGAACTGAAACTACAGATACAAGCATAAGCAACAGAATCCAAGAGATGGAAGAGAGAATCTCTACAGTGGAAGATACAATAGTGGAAATGGATACATCAGTCAAAGAAAACACTAAAACCAAAAATGTCATAACACAAAACATCCAGAAAAATTGGGATACCATGAAAAGACCTAACTTGAGAATTATAGGAATAGAAGGAGAAGAATACCAGCTCAAAGGCACAGATAACATATTCAATAAAATCATAGAAGAAAACTTTCCTAAATTAAAGAAGGAAATGCCTATAAGAAAGCAAAAAGCTGATAGAAAACCAAATAGATTAGACCCTCCAAAAAAGTCTGGTTGCCACATAATTATCAAACCACAAAACACACAAAAAAGAAAAATTATTAAGAGCTTCAAAGGAAAAGGGCCAATTTACCTATAAAGGCAGACCCATCAGAATAACACCAGACTATTCAATGGAAACAATGAAAGCAAAAAGGTCCTTGTCAGAAGTTATACAGACTCAAAAGAGCATGGCTGCCAATCCAGACTACTATACCCAGAAAAACTATCCATCACCATACATGGAGTAAACAAGATATTTCATGACAAAACCAGATTTAAACAATGCCTATCCACAAATCTGGCCCTACAGAAAGCACTAGAGGAAAAACTCCAACCTAAGGATCCCAGATATACACATGAAACCACAAACAATGAATAGTCCCACAGAAGAAAAGCCCAAAGAAAGGAAATACATACAAGATACCACGAAAAATAACAAGAAATAGCAATAAGTGGTCATTAATAGCCCTTAATACCAATGAACTCAATTCACCATAAAAAGACATATCTTAACACAATAGATTAAAAAAAACAGAAGCCATCCTTCTGCTGCATACAAGAAACACACCTCAACTTCAAAGACAGACACGTGCTCAGTGTAAAGGGTTGGGAAAAAATTTTCCAATCAAATGGCCCCAAGAAATAAGCTGGTGTTGCTGTCCTAATATCCAACAAAGTAGATTTCAAACTAAAACCAATCAAAAGAGACCAGGACAAACATTACTTATTCATCTCAGGAAAAATCAAACAAGATGAGATCTCAATCCTGAATATTTATGCCCCTAATATAAAGACACCTACGTATGTAAAAGAAACACTACTAAAGCTTAAATCCCACATCAATTCTCACACTCTAATAGTGGGAGACTTCAATACCCATCTTTCACCCTTGGATAGGTCAACCAGACAGAAACTCAAGAGAGAAATAAGGGATCTAACAGAAGTTATGATGCAAATAGATTTAATAGATATTTACAGAAGCTTCCACCCCAAAACAAAAGAATATACATATTTTTCATCACCCCAGAAACTTTCTCTAAAACTGACCAAATAATTGGTCATAAGGCAAATATCAATAGATAGAAAAAATGGGAATAAGCCCTGTATCATATCAGACTACTATGATCTAAAGTTAGAATTCAACAACAAAAAAAAATCACACAAACGCAGGGAAACTGGACATCTTTACATTGCACCAATTCTGAGTCAAGGAAGAAATTAAGAATGAAATCAAAGACTTCCTAGAATTTAATGAAAACTGAATCCACAACATACCCAAATTTATGGGACACAATGAAAACAGGGTTATGAGGAAAATTCATAGCACTAGATGCCTATATTAAAAACCAAGAAAAATCTCACATAAGAGATCTAACAACTCAGATGAAGCCTCTAGAACAATTAGAAGCAAACTTACCTAGAAGGAGTAGATGGCAGGAAGTAGTCAAACTTATGGCTGAAATCAGTACAATAGAAACAGAGAACAATACGAAGAATCAATAAATCAAAGAGCTAGTTCTTTGAGAAAGTCAACAAGATAGACAAACCCTTATCCAAATTAATCAAAGGGCAGAGAGAGAGAATATCCAAATTTACAGAATCAGAAAAGGAAGACATAACAACAGACACTCAATAAATCCAGAGAATTATCAAGTCATACTTTGGAAATCTATACTCCACAAAAATGGAAAACTTGAAGAAATGGACAGTTTTCTGAACAAGTACCAATTACTACAATTAAATCCAGAGCAGATTAAAGACCTAAACAGATCTATAAACCCAAAGGAAATTGAAGCTGTTATTCAAGATCTCCCAAATAAAAAAAGCCCAGGAGCAGAAAGTTTCAGTGCAGACTTCTACCAGATATTCAAAGAAGAACTAATACCAATTCACAACAAACTGTTCCATACAGTAGAAACTGAAGGAACACTGCCACACTCTTTTTATGAGGCCACAATCACCCTGATACCCAAGCCACTCAAAGATGCAACAAAGAAAGAGAATTACAGACAAATCTCCCTCATAAACATTGCTGCAAAAATACTCAACAAGATTCTGGCAAACAATACAATAACATATAAAAAAAGTCATCCACCATGATCAAGAAGGCTTCATCCCAGAAATGCAGAGATGGTTCAACATATGAAAAACTATAAATGTCATCCATCATATAAACAAATTGAAGGAACAAAACCACATGATGATTTCCTTAGATGCTGAAAAAGCCTTTGACAAAATCCAACATTCCTTTATGATAAAAGTCCTAGAGAAATAAGGAATACAGGGGAAAATACCTAAATATAATAAAGGCAATTTACAAGAAGCTGACTGCTATCATCAAACTAAATGGAGAAAAACTCAAAGCAATACCACTAAAATCAGGAACTAGACAAGGCTGTCCCCTCTCCCCTTATATATTCAATATAGTTCTCAAAGTTTTAGCTAAAGCAATAAGACAACAAAAGAAGTTTAAGGAGATACAAATTGGAAAAGAGGAAGTGAAACTATCTCTATTTGCACATGATATGATTGTATATGTAAGTAACCCAAAAAATTCTACCAGGGAACTCCTGCAGTTGATAAACACCTTCAGCAATGTAGCAGGATACAAGATTAACACAAAAAAATCTATAGCCCTCCTATCCACTATTGATAAAAGGGATGAAAAAGAAATAACAGAAATATCATCCTTTATATTAGTGATAAATAGCATTAATATACCTTGGTGTAACTATCACCAAAGTAACAGATCTGTTTGACAAAAACTTTCAATTACTGAAGAAAGAAATTGAATAGGGTATAAGAAAATGGAAAAGTCTCCCATGTTTCTAGATAGGTAGAATCAACATAGTAAAAATTGGCAATCTTACCAAAAGCAATCTACAGATTCAATGAAGTTTCCATCAAAATCCCAACACAATTTTTTACAGACTTTGAAAAAACAATACTCAGTTTCATGTGGAATAACAGGAAAGCCAGGATTGCCAAAATAATTTTGCTCAACAAAAGAAGCTCAGGAGGCATCACCATCCCAACTTCAAGTTATAGTATAGAGCGACAGCAATAAAAACAGCCTGGTACTGGCATAAAAGCAGTCTTGCGGATCAGTGGAATCCAATCAAAGACCCTGACAATAATCCACACACCTATGAACATCTGATTTTTGACAAAGAGGCCAAAAATATTCAATGGAAAAAAGGTAGTATCTTCAACAAATGGTGTTGGCATAACTGGATGGTAACATGTAAAAAAAAATCCAAATTGATCCAAACCTACCACCTTGCACAAAACTGAAATACAAGTGGATCATAGTCCTCAACATAAACCCAGATACACTGAACATGATAGAAAAGAAAGTGGAAAATACCCTCCAACGCATTGGCACAGGTGACCACTTCCTAAATATAACACCAGTAGAACAGACACTAAGAACAACAATTAATAAGTGGGACTTCCTGAAACTGAGAAGCTTCTGTAAGGCCAAGGACACAGTCCATAAGACAAAATAACAGCCTATAGAATGGGAAAAGATTTTCACCAACCCTACAAGTGACAGAGGACTGATCTCTAAAATATATAGAGAACTCAAGAAAATAGATTCCAAAGCCCTAAATCACCCAATTATAAAATGGGTTTCAGAATAAAAAGTGAATTCTCAGCAGAAGAATTACAAATGGCTGAAAGGCACTTGAAAAATTGCTCTATATCTTTAGCTATCAGAGAAATGCAAATCAAAACAACTTTGAGATACCACCTTACACCTGTCAGAATGGCTAATATAAAAGACACAGATGACAGCCTATGCTGGAGAGGATGCAGAGCAAGGGGAACATTCTTCCATTGTTGGTGGGAGTGTAAACTTGTTCATTGACTCTGGAATGCAGTATGGCAGTTTCTAAGAAAACTGGGAATCAATTTCCCCAAAGACCCAGCAATACCACTACTGGGCATATACCCCAGAGATGCACATTCACACTCCAAAGGTATTAGTTCATCTCTGTTCATAGCAGCATTATTCATAACAGCAAGAACCTGGAAACAACCTAGATGCACCTGAACTGAAGAATGGATTAACAAGCTGTGGTACATCTACACAATTTCTTACTCAGTAGTAAGAAATAAAATGACATCCTAAAATTTGCAGGTAAATGGATGTATTTGGAGAATATCCTCCTGAGCAAGATATCACAAACCCAGAAAGATAAGCACGGGATGTTCTCACTCATTAGTGGCCTTTTAACAAAAATTGAGGAACATCCAAGCTGCAAGCAACCACTGAACAGCTTGAGATCTGAAGCAACTTAAGAGAGACATCCAGGCAGTCCTGTAGGAAGAGAAAATAGAAAAGATCTCCTTAGCTAATTGGGAGCATAAGGAGTTGCAACAAGGAAGAGGTGGGAACAAATCACGAGAGAAGAAGATGACTGAGTGAGAGGAACAACAAGGAAGGAGAAAAAAAAGATGGAGATCTCAATAGAGGAAGCCACCGTGGGGTTGGAAAAAGCCTGGGTGCTATGGAAACCTCCAAGAACTCACAGCATGTCCCTGGCTAGGTCTCCAACCAATAGTGAAGGATTTGCCTAAACAGGAATTCCCCCATAATCAAATAAATAAGCATCCTAAGTGCTGTCATAGAACTTACAACCAACAATGAATAGAAGTAGAGGCATGGATACATGGCTGAGCACTGGGCTGAGTCCCTGGTCCAGCTGACAGTGGGGGAGGAGACTCTATATTAGGGGATAGAGACTATGAGGAAAACTTTCACAGTGATGGCTGACTGCAGCTCTGGGGAGCTCACTGAACCAAGAATAGCCACCTGGGAACCATCTGGAAAAGGAACTAGGCCCTCCAAGGATAGGCAATTGTCCACTGACATGGGCAGTATGTGGAGCCTCAAGGAGAGGAATCAGACTATTTCTGTGCATAGACTGCCACCTTGGAGCCCACTCCCTCCAGAGGAACACCTAACCCAGTCTGGATATTATGATGAGGAAATCGGGCTTGCCTGAGTAGATGCTAAGCTATTCCACCTTGGGACCTCTTGCCCTTTCTGAGGAGGGGATGGGGGATGGGGAGGAAGGAGGCTGAAGGCTGATCAGGAGGGGTTGAGAAGGTGAAGGGATACATGGATTAAAAAAAGAGACTTTATTCTATAAAAATAAATAAATGAAAAGAAAAGAATAAAAATGTTGGGGAATGCATTAATCCAAAATCAGCAGTTACCAGTATCATCCTCCATTGGGAGACTGTAGTGGTTATGGGTTTCTTGACTCCTGCAGTGGCTGGTGCCTGGCATGATTCTTTTATTTGTGCCTGCATTAATGGCCTCACTCTACTTCTCTGTGGCTCCAGTACCCCTCACAACACTTTTACAAGGGTACATGTATTTGCACTTGGAGTCCTTTGCAGAGGCCCAAAGCCATCTCTTCATCCCCAAAGCCTTAGTGTAATCTCATCTACAAGGCCTATTTTTCCCATAAAGGCAGCACAGGCTTCTGGCATTAGTAGGAAGCATCTCTTTGTGACTCACCACCAACCTACTCCCTAAGATGGCAGTGACCCACAGATGAGTAGAACTGATAATGTAAAAAAGGAAGGACTGAGAAGACCAGAAGTGATTAACTCTGGTGAACAAATAGAGAGGTTAGGAGCACACGTGATGTATCTATAGTGTAATTTGCAAGGAAATCAAACTCTTTTTCCTTTCAGAGAAATTTGTTATAAGCGTGCGCCTGCACACACACACACACACACACACACACACACACACACACACACACACACACACAGAGGTCCTTCTTTGTATTGGTTCCCTATGGCTTAACAAATACAGTTATACAAACCAAACTTGTAGGAGAGAATGTAGCCCAGCCTATCTTCAAGATCTGGACCAGTAGACTCATATGCTATTTAGACTATGGCTTAGGCATATTGTTAGTTAGCTTTTGTATTTTAATTTAACTTATTTTTATTAATCTCTTTTGCCATGTGGCTTATGGCTTATCTATTTTTTTATAACTTGCTTTTTGAGTGGCTGGATCCCTTTTCTGTCTGACTCTGCTCTCCTTACCCATTATCTATGTTCAAATTTCTTGCCTCTTTCTAAGATGCCTTGCCATAGGCCCAAACAGTTCCTTTATTAACAAATGATATTCACAGCATACAGAAAGACATCCCACATCACTTCCCCTTGTTTGTCTAATCAAAAAGGAAGGTTTTAATTCTAACATAGTAAATTATATATGACAAAATAGCTATTAATTAAGAATTATAGTTATGATATAGTTTATATTAATTATAGTTTATTTGTATTTAAGAGAATTAAAGAATATATTTTATCATTTATCATATCTTTGAGAGTCTAAAGTTTTATATCTAATAAATATATAGATATATATTATTATATATAATATCTAAGGAAAATCAAACTTAGAACTATCTAATATTTACCTATATTAAAGATCACAAGAGGATATATTACCCCAGTAAACAGAAAGTGTAAGCAACTTTTAAAGTCTAGAAATGATGAAGATTACATCTGGCTGCCGGGACATTCACCCCAAGTTTTATTTGTAACATTGGGGCATCTATCTTTAGCCTATAGGTTTAGAGTTTCTGGCATAGTTTTTAGTGAAGAGGGAAGTTTGAAGGACTGCTCTGCCCATTCTAGTTCATCAGTAACAAACACTCATTTGTTACTTTCCTGGGTCTGTGAGGCAGGAATCTGAGCATCTCCCTTTGAGATCCTGTGTTCCAAGGTTTCCCAGGATGCAATGCAGTTGTGGAGAGGTTGTGTGTTCATCAGCGGCTTACTAAAATACCTGCTTCTAAGCTGCCTTAGGTTATGGGCAAAATCCATCTTCTAGAGGCATCAGGGATGGGACTCAAGTTTGTTGTTGGGAACTGTATGCAGTTCCTAGTGATTTGAATCTGAAATGTCCCCTTCATGTTTCCAATGTTTATCCCCCAGTTTGTGTTGCTATTTTTGGAAGCTATGGAGGCTGGGCCTAACTAATTAGACTGCCTCACTAGGAATGGACCTTTTGATGTTATAATGTGTCTCCTGATTCTGGCCTCTCTAGGTGCTTCCTAGGACCTCTGTGATGTGATCAGCTTGAGCCAAAACAAATGTCTCTGTCCTAAAGATGAATTCTAGTTGATATTTAGTGAAAACTCAGAGCCAAATATTGGGGGAAAATTGAAATATCAAACAGAGCAAACAGATCAGTTCTCACTTCCTCCTGGCCAATTGCTCCAACAGAATACCTGAATGTCTGCCTATACCCGCCTTAAATATCTTCTCCATCCAGTTGCTTCATTTCCAAGTGCAACTCTACATCATAACCCTAGAGTCAGGATTAAAGGTGTGAGCTACTACTGTTTGGTAGTTAGGCCTTGAGCTCGCAGAAGTATACAAAAAGATCTCTGTCTCCTGAGTGATGGGATTAAAAGCATGAGTTACCACTCTTTGACCCTCATGGATTGACTATGGGTGATTCTGTTCTCTGATAATCCAGGCTGATTTTATTAAATATAAAATTTATCACCACACTGTCCCCCATATTGTTTCTACCAGGCATTGTGGTGAGAGAAAAGTAAAAGGAACTAACACAATTCTTTGTCAATTTGGTTTCACCAACCCAGACTTCTGCTTCACAGCACTGTGTGTCTTCTAAGCAGTGAAAACTGACACTGACTCTAACAAGTCTATAAAAAACAGAGAATCTTACCTGTCATGGTATCATCCTATTCTCAGGAGACCATCCCATCACTTTTCTCACATTCTGTTGCTAAGGAGCCAAGTACCCCATGCAGCCTGTGCTCAGCGGTAGGAATCCCATAGGATGCTGTCTTAGTTAGAGTTTCTATTGATTCAATGTAACACCATGACCAAAAAGCAGCTTGGGAAGGGGAGGGTTTATTTCATCCGCAGTTCATGTAACAATTCACTATCAAAAGCATGAACTCACACAGAACATGAACCTGTAGTTAGGCCATGGAGGGGTCCCACTTGCTGGCTTGTTCCCCATGCCTTGCTCAACCCATTTTCTTATAGAATTCAGGACAGCCAGCCCAAGGATAGCCTTCTGTGCCATGGGCTGGGATCACTCCCATTGATCACCAGTTTTAAAAATGTCTTGTAGCCAAATCTTATGGAGGCTGGGGCTCACTTCTTTCTGAGGACTCTAGCTTGTATCAAGTTGATAAGCAGTCAGCACAGATGAGTATCAGTGTCTGGGAACTCCCCCTGCCCCATGAATGACCGAGGCCTGAACTGTTAAATGATCCATAGATTTACAGTAAGAATCACATAGACCAAGAGGACACTTGGATATGGTCCTTAGAGCTAAACTAGAAACCTGCTTCACCCTTTTGGAGACTAAAACAGGCAGTGAAACTGGAAATGATGGGAAAGTAGTTCAGATATTCAAATGATAATTTAAAAATACCATCTTACTTCTAGCTTTAAAAAAAGTGTTTTGTGGCCTTTTCTTGTTATTATCACAAACATGGTAGCCTGACTCATCAATACAAAAGCACACAATTAGACTGTGATGCCCTGTGCCGGGCACTCATTTTATTGCTTGGATTTGGGGGTCAGACACTAACCCCCCAAAGCCTTAGGTTTTGGATTTTTGGGTTTTTTCTACAATGAGGAACAATAAAGGTTTCTGTTCTGAAGAACTAGCAGAGAATCAAGTGACAGTCCATTTGTGATGACCACCACAGGGTCACAGTGACTAGGATGCAGTAATAGATAATTGTACTCATTACAGAGATTCATCAGAACAAGGGAACACATCCAATAGGTGATGTACCAAATTCGTTTTTTCCAACTTAAAATGTCTTTTCATAGTTTTATCTTCTGAATATTTTCCAAATAAAAACATCAAATGACAAAAACCATAGTGAATAAGATGAAAGGTTCTGAATTTTGTACATATTTAAATTTTGCATCTCTGCTTAAAGTTGTGCAAAGGTTAACCTCCATGTGACTCCACTAATTTCTGTGAGACTCAGCAAACCTCAAGCAAAGTTGACCAGTAAAATTTTGCCAGTATCCAAACACTTTCATGCTTTGAAAGACCAGGAATGTAGTTCAGTTGATAGGAGACTTTCTTAGGCAAGCAACCCTGGATCCAATCCCTAGCACTGTATGGTGATGTAGACCTATAATCCCACTTTTTGGGAGATGAAGACAGGGAATCAGAAGTTCAAAGTCAGTGGAGTAGAGAACTGTCACTATAGGCTCATGATTTGAGTACTTGGTTACAGTTGCTGGTGCCATTTGGGAGGAAATGAAATCTTTAGAAGTTGAATTTTGAGCAACCTGTTAATACTTTCTTCTCTCTCTCTCTCTCTCTCTCTCTCTCTCTCTCTCTCTCTCTCTCTCTCTCTCTCTCTCTCTCTCTCCTTCTCTCTCTCTTGCCTTGGATGACTGCCCCCATTCCCACACCCTGTAAGATAAAGTAAGCCTTTTTTCTTCTAGGTTGCTTTGGGTCCTGGTACCTTTGTCACCGTAGAGATATGTAACTAATATAATCATTTTTGTCTACCACAACTGCATAGAGAGTTCAAGTTCACTCTGGACTACAACAACTGTGTCATACAAAAGGCAAGGTGGGGCTGAACAAGAGTTAGGATGTCACTTCAGCTTCACCTCTGACCTAGAATGACCTTAGAAAACATTTCCCTTCAGTGTAAGAGGAAGAAAAGCTGCTCTTAAAAATGACAGAGAGGACAGAAAAACCTACTACCATCCTATGAAAACTATCATGTTTTGAACCATGTCAGATTTTGTGCTCTGGGTGTTCAATCTGTCTCGGCATCAGTCTAGATCCAACAGAGCAAAAGTTAAAATGACAGATACTGTCTCTCCCTCCCCCCTTTTTCTGTCTGTCTGTGTCTCTCTTGAATGGGGGCTTTTGCAAAAATGAGGACTTCCCTTGCACAAAGCAAACCTCAATTCAAAGAGAAGATAAAAAAATCTTTGCTCTCAAAACTGAGCACACTATCTTTAACTAGTTTTTGCTTCAAAATTTTTATTCAAATTTAATAAGACAATGTATAGCAACAGCACTGTTAGCAATACCTGAACTGTGTGCTAAGTGAACCCAGCAGACTGTCCATGTGCTAAGTGTATGGACCTTAAGACAAAAGAGAATCAATGACAACATCTATATTTCTAAAAATTGTTTAGCTTTTGTTGTTTTAATTAGTAGCATATCAATTATATATAGCAGTGAGATTTACTGTGGGATTTCCACTTATGCATACATTGATCATCTCTGTTTATACTTCTACCAACATCTTCCCCTCTTTCCTTCCCTCCCCTCCCCTCTGCTCCTACCCCGTCTTCCCCTTATCCTTTCTAGTCTCTATTCATCCCTCACTGCCTTCTTGTTTTTTTCTTTTATCTCAGTTTCTTCATATGACAGGAAACTTAATACTTGCCTTTCTGTGTCTTAACATGATGTTCTCTAGTTTCACTTTCTTTTCTGCAATGTTCATCTATATGAATGAATAATACTCTGTGTGTGTGTGTGTGTGTGTGTGTGTGTGTGTGTGTAAAATATCCAGCCTAGCCTGATTACAATGGTATCTCATTTTAGTTATGACTTGTTTTTCCATGATGGTTAATGACATTGAGTGACCTGGACCAGCAGGTTGTTTTCAGTGATCAGTCTCTAAAGGGGATGATGACTAGGGATGAGAAAATCAAGAAGGTAGGTACTTTTGGGATCATGCAGTCTCACACAACCTGATGATTCAAGACGGTTAGTTTATGAAGAAGTACAGAATCTTATATACAGTTTTCAGGAGAAAATGAGACAGTGTCAATGGCTAACTCTCATACACCATGATGGGCAAAGGCCAATCAAACCACATTGCGCAAAGAGAACACAGGGTATCTGGAAAGCATTGCAGTCTAAGCACACAGCAGCATTTTGGACTGATAACCATAGCCCCTTAGGGAGGTAAAATCAGGTTTTCAGATCCATAGTCACAGCTCCCCCAAGGCCTTGGCTCCAGGCCGTTACTGGGTCTGCCAAGCATATTCCTGATTTAAAATAGAAATTACATTCCTTCTCCATAAAGCAGGGTCTCTGAGAAAGCTGGGGTCAATCTAGGCTTCAAAAACTTGGTATTCATGTGTGTACATGTGTGTGTGTGTACACGTGTGTGTGTGTGTGTGTGAGAGAGAGAGAGAGAGAAAGAGAGAGAGAGAAAGAGAGAGAGAGAGAGAGAGAGAGAAATATGCTGAAATATATGTGTGTGTGCCATTTGTATTTCTTAAGTTTCTATTCTGATATTTTGTTAATTTGATAACTAGGTGACTTGCTTTTATTATATATCAGGCTGACCTCTGTGTAACTGAGAATGACATGGGACTTCTGATCCTTTTTCCTCCACCTCTCACATTCTGACATTAGAACTGTACCCCACTAGACAGTGCCGAGAAACAAACCTAGAGATTCAGGAGTGCTATGTAAGCATTTCACCAACTGATCTACATGCCCTGACCTTATATATCTTTTAAGTTTATTTTTGTTTACTTCAAACAATCCAGCAATTCTATTGTTTGCATACCCTCATTTTTATCAAATCTGTGTTTTTAAGCTAATTTTAAGACTATGTAATAATCTAACTTCAGCATTTTATGTTTATCAACTCTTAAGTTTTAAGACAGAATTTAAATCCATAGATCACACACTTCATGTTTTACAAGGGCACTGCCCAAGAACCTCACTGAGCTGAAAAATGATGAGAAGGTAAAATTCTCACTTAATCTGATGACAGTAAGCAACGGTACATCCATGGTTCCATGTACATACTCACAAACCTACCTTCTTAGAAAGCTTACTTTCTTTCATATATTATAAATAAAAAAATGTAAGGAAAAACATGTTGGAGAGAGAGGAAGAGGGAGAGAGATGGAGAAGGAGAAAAGGTGGGGCATTGGTTTACAAAGGAAGCCTAGGTTTGCTGCTGAAGCAGTACCTTTCCATCCAAGTCATTGCAAAATAATTCCAGGGACCTTACTTGATTCTGCCAGTTTGCTACATCTCATATTTAATTTATAAATCCCACTCTATTAACCTTAGACAAAATCAAAGTTATTTATTTTTTTCCTCAGCTGCATAGGAATCGGTTGTGCAGCTTTTATCTTGTGGAAGTTGCTATTCCAGGCTTTCTCTCCCCCCCGCCCCCCTCCCGTGTTTTCCATGGATTTGCTCTGTGTTAGTGTCTTTGGGAATTAAACAGAAGCAACAGAGGCAACGAAACATTGATTACCAAGTAAAATGGTTCCCCTGGCAACCACAGCACAATGAAAGCACATGGAACAGCCTTCTTGCTTCAGATTTTTTCCCAGTGATTTTAGGCATCACAGATGGGAGAGGCAAATATGAAGCTACCTGGTCCCACTGTGTTACTACAGAAATAAAGCTGATTTGGGGAGTGGTATTCTCTCTGTTCAGATACTAAATAATTGTAGTGTTGTTTTTAAAAATTCATTTTACTGTTTTTATGTATGTGTATCTTTGTGTGTGTGAGTGAAAGCACATGTGTGTACATACCCAAAGATGCAAAAAGATGGCAAGCTGGACTTCACAACCACTCATCAGTGCTGGGAACTGAACTCAGGTCCTGAAATGCATCCATCCTTACTTGCTTCATATTGTTGGATGGGTTGGCATTCTATTGATATTATGATAAATCACCTCAAATGTGACCTACAAAAACACAAATGCATCATGCTATCACTTATCTAAAGAACAGAAGTCTGATACAAATGTTCCTGCTATAAAATCATGCATCAGTAAGGCTATACTTTTTTGTAGATTCTGAAGAAGGAATTTTTCCTTGTGTTTTGCACTATCTAAAAGCTGCCATCATTTCTTACCTTTTAGTACTTTTGTTATATCTATAATTGTAACTTCATCACATCTCTGATTCTATACCTTGTCCCAGAATGGCTAAGGAGAGTTCCTTGTTTTAGTGACTTTCAAATTTCTTGGACTCTGTTACATGACCTTTTCTGGAATAATATAAATCAATGTCTGTTTACCCCAGATATGATGATGGGAACAGACAGAACTAACTCCACTAACTTAGTGAACCAGTAAATCTATTGAAGTTACTTATAGTAATATGAAAGAAAAGTTATTTATAGGTGCACAGATGACTCATTTACAACTGTATCATTAACATTACCACCTCAGGCAAGGTGACAACTCATGAGAATTATATCCTAAATCTTCCTGCATGACTGTAGGAACCTTGACAGAGGGCATGAATTGTCTCCTCTCCTCAGTAGTCTCATGAAACCTTTATGACTCTTTTAAATTTCAGGAACATCCTGAGACTTGTGAGTTTACTTCCTGAGATTTTTAATTTTTTGTTTATGTAAATCTCAAGGACCCTTTCTCAGGATGGAATGTTTCAATTCAGAGGAAATGGCTGTATAAGTGATTCATTTTTGTCAATTTCATACTCACACACAATATATTGAGTATGTATTTAATACCATATAGTCTCTAATGCCTCACTCCTGCTCATTTCTTCTTCTTCCAAACTAGCTCCCCCCCACACCACCCCACTTTCATGTGTTGTTTTCTTGCACAGCTCTTGTGCTGATAGCCACAGCTACAGTGTTTTTGTGTCTGCAATGACCATGTCATATTCAGAAGATATAGTTTCACAACATTCTTTCTGTCCCCTTTTCTGGATTCTTTTTGAGCTTTGAAAGAAATGATACAAATGTCCCATTTAAGCAATTATTTATTCTCAGCACCTTAATCAGTTATGAATTTATACCTTAAATCTTCTGCAAAAAGAAGCTTCTCTGAGCATGACTGAGAATAGCAGTAGTCTGTAGGTCTAAACATATACATTTAGAAGGCAGTCTAACTATGTGTCCACTTAGGAAAATATCAGTAGTATATTTACCAGGGCCTGTGATTTTTCCATCCACTGTCTTTGACCAGGTTTATAATACCAGGTATGTATTTCCTTCCATATAATGAGCCTCAAATCAAAGAACCTTAATCAAAATGCAGTTGGTTACCCTGCAACAGTCATAGCACTATTGGATCATTGGTCATATCTACCTTACAAGTCCTCAGATGAAATTTTCTCTCCCAGCAGCCAGCACAGCACTTTATGGTTCCATGAAGCTAACTAGCTACCAGGAAAAAGCATTCCACCTCAGCTTGATTTCATTGTTCTTTATCAAAATATTGGCTGTCTTCAGCTATGGCATAGTATTAGCTAGCTCTACAGAGCAACCAAGAAAAAAGGCGATAGTGGTTTTCCATATAGCTTTATCATAATCCCCGAGTGTGGGTTGACTGTTCTCTCCACACTTACCTTCTTTCCTTCTCCTGACTTCTACATTTAAATCTTCCTGCTCCTGGTAATCCCCCTCTGTACTTTTATATCTCCTTGTTTTATGAAACTGACATACTGCCTACTGCACTAAGGAGACACGTTATCACCCTGTTTTATATAATTTTGCACCATTTTCATATCATTTGTGTTTTACTAGCTCCTTGAAGCATCTCACTCCTCCATGGCATGGCTTCTCTATTGATTCCTAGACCCAACAAATACTTATCTTAAACACAGGAAGAGAAAACGTTAAAACTAGACACTGCACATGAAAAGGAGAAAAGGAGCACATAGTATTTTTTATTCAGGTCCTAGGCTATGTCACTTAATATATTTTTTCAGTTCCATCCATTTTTCTGAGAATTGCACAACTTCCTTTTACTTCAATGCTGAATATAATTAAAATCTATGAACATCTAGGGTGATTCCATTTTCTAGATCTTGTGAATAGCAATGGACATGATATATAGCTGTCTGTCACACAGTAAGTAATCCTTTAGGATTACTTACTGTGTGACAGACAGCTATATATCATATATATAATTGGTATAGCTAAATCACGTGAAAGTTTTTTTTAACTTTTTAATAAGCTTTTACACTGATTTACCTGGAGACCATATCATTGTATACTCCCACCAACAGTATTTTTTTTTTTTACTTTTTATTTCTTCTTTGTCTTTCACATTATGCATCTCAATCCCATTTGTTTTACCATCCCTTCATATCTACCCCCTGCTCTTGAAATCCCCCATCCCATCAGAATAAAATTTAAGAGAAAAAGATAAAAGAGAAAAAAAGGTAAAGTCTTGTCATGGAAATTGTGGTGTGACTCAGTGAATCACACAGTAGCCTTTATCCATATGTCTTTCCTTGCAAATGTTCATTGCAAAGAGTCATTGGTTTGGTTTCATGTCTCTGGCTTGTGCTACACTATCAATATTGGGTCCTCACTAGGACTCTTCTTGTATATCCTATTGCTATGGTGATCCTGCAGCATGAGATCTGCAGGATTAGTCCCTTCATGTGCTTCAGCAGATCATAGATGAGGTGGATGTTGGGGTGAGCCAACTCATAACCCTGATTCTTGGCCTGGATAGTTGCAGAGTTGGTTAATCTGCCAGTTTTCTTCCAACCTCTGCACTAGGGTAAGCTCTCCAGCATGCTCCCAGGTAGATCACCCCTTGCAGCAAAGAGCAAGGGGCAGGGCCAGTTCTCCTGATTTCACACCATCAAGGCTGGCTCTCCCACACCTGGAACATCAGGGCCAGATCTAATGTGTTGCCCAGGCAAAGTGCAGGGCCCTCTCTTCTGAGTGCTGCAGCTGGTAAAGGGGTAGGCCTAGCTCTCCCATTCTTATGACCTCTGGGCTAGCTCACCCACCCATTACAGTTGGCAAAAGGGGGACAGGCATTTCCACCCCCATCCAAAAGACCATATGACAGATGAGGGGCAGGACAAGATCTTCTGTGGGGTAAGGAGGCCCTAGGGGCCTCCAAAGGTTTGAGGACTAGCCAGTCTAAATCGTACTAGGCCAAATGAGGAACATGGGCACAAGATACTTCCTGAGCATCAACCTGGGTCTGCCTGAGGGCCTTAATTAAGAGAGGTAGAGTTCTGGTCAAAAATAACCTGGACCAATCAGAGATGACCATGCCACACTGGGAGATGCCAGCAGAGCAGACCATGGACATCAACAGAGTCTGTGGCTGGTCAGAGCCATGAACCTCAATATGGGCTCCAATAGCAGTCTAAGCCCAGACATCACCATGGCCCTCGGTGGTGAGCAAGCCACCTGCCTCAGCCCACTCCTCAACTCTTTCACTTCTTCATAATGCCTCTGTCTACAACATGAATCATTCTCTCTCTCTCTCTCTCTCTCTCTCTCTCTCTCTCTCTCTCTCTCTCTCTCTCTCTCTCCCATACTACACCATGAATTTGCTCACCCTAGTAGTGCCCATCTGTCTGGCACCTGCCAGGTCGGCCTAAATTTTCTCCTCAGAGCCTGGGGAAAACTATGCCAGGCCCACGTATGTGATTCCTTGTCCTGCTTAGTCTGCCATGGTGCTGGGAGGGACCATGTTTGCTCATCACACACACACACACACAAATAATAATGCACAAATGCCTGTAGCCTTTGCAGGTAGGCTCCTTGTTATTACAGAGGTGTTGCTGGAGTTCTCTTGCAGGCTGAGGCTAGAAATCCTGAGCTATGTTCGATTGAGTTCCCCTTGCCCTAGCCTCATGGTATGGGACACAGTTGTTGCTGGAGTTCTCTTGCAGCCACGGCAGCTCTTATAAAGCAAAACTTCAATTGAGACTTACAGTTCAGAAGTTCAATACATTATCATCATGTGAGAAATATGGCAGTATGCAGGAAGACATGGTTCTGGAGAGGTAGCTGAGAGTCCTACATCTGGATTGGCACACAGCAGGATGGACCACTGGCCTTGCTTGAGCATCTGAGACCTTAAAGTCTGCCTCTAGGGATACACCTCCTCCAACAAAGCCACACCTACTCCAGCAAGGCCATACCTCCTAATAGTGCCGTTCACTATGGGCCTATGGGGGTTTTATTCAAACCACTACATCTTCAAAACATTCATGCCTATAATTAAAAAAAAAAGCCAAAGGAATGCTTTAGACTAAAGGAGCATGCAATCAAAGCAGAATTTGTAACACTGGATTATATTCTAAATAAGAAAAATAAGTTGTAAAAAGGCTCTCTATAGGATAATCAATGACTCTAGTCATATATCACTGTGTAGAAAATATACATTTTGCAAGAGGATGATGTCATGAGACATTAGAACTATCTGGTGATGAGGGAATTCGTAATTGCACTCCTGCAACATGTTAGAAAGCTTGAAATGCACACACAACAAAACGTGTATGGAAAAGCAATGTTTCTGTGTAGAAATAAGTACATTGAGGACAGAGAATAACTTAAGGTTTCCATTGGGAAGTCAGGAAGACCCAGACTGTGTCAGCGTCTACACTTGGCATCTTCACCAGAGAAGTGAACGCATAAGTGAGGCTTCCAGCTATAAAACCTTCTCCTTACTCCACGCCCCTCCTCTTCCTGTATTTCCTTGCCGAAAAGTCATTGGTTCTAAATTATTTTTCACATATGGTCTCAATGTTAAGTTACCCTTTCATAAACTCCAAGAGACAAGAATCAAGTATTTATTATAGCTAAAGAACAAGGTAGTCAACAGGGAAAATGCTTTCTCCAACTGAACCCCTCACATCCCTGACTAGCTTTGGATAGCCTAACCCAACTCATTTTAGAATTCTCATTCCATATTAATAAGTAGATTGTTAGAGGCTTGTTTTATTTGTAAAAAGACACTATAATTGGGCTTTGAGAAAGGAAAAAGGGCTGATTGTATTGCCATGTTGTTAAACTGGAGAGAGGGGGATAGACTTAAATTTACAAAGCAGGTTGATGTGTTCCCATTTACAGAGACCTCTGTTGTGGAAATGAATGGGTTGTATACAGTTTTTGTTTACTTCTTCCTCAAACCCAGGTTCTCAAATCTCAAATTATTTTTTTTCCAAAGCGTTAATTACTGAGATTACAAATACTGTGAAGCGTGGCAGCTGGCCCTGGCCTGGCATCTTTCCAGCATGTAATCACCTGTTGTGCGCATTAATTCCTGCTATGATTAAGCTTCTCTCATCACAGCAGGGTCTGACAGCTCTATTGTTTAAAGTGTCACCAGTGAGGAGACCAGGCAGGCTTTTCCGTGCTCTAACTGAGATCTTTGCATGCTTTCTGTGCCTTCTTCAGTTCAACTATTCCCTTGCTGTGGATTTGACAGGTGGTCACTTTTCTGAAGCCTAGATTGACAGGGAAAGCCCAACAGTATGTGAGAACATAGCACACTTATATGTAAACATGGATTCAAACAAGCCTTCTGGAAACATGGGGGTGGTGGTAGAGGTGGTGTGTGATATATTCCAAATTAAAAGGAGCAGAGACATGATTGTTTTGTTTTAACATAAAAGAATAGAGGACAGACAATACAATAACTTTGTTTTCTTGTTCTCAGACCCCTCCAACCTCCCCAAAAAACCCTGTGGCTGAATAAGAAAAATACCATTTAAAAATAAATGTGTATTATGTTTAATAAGCTGCTGATAATAGGTATCTTCTCAAAATCTTATTATTTTTCTAAAATTCAATTCAAAATACTAAATGTAGCAGCTGTTATAAAATAGGCAATAGATATGGGGTTCACTTAACAAAAAAAGAATGCTCATACCTTCTATAGGTGACCTTAATATATTAAGCTATGACAGCTTGTTCTGTTATTTGAGCAGAAATTTTCTTATCATCTTTCAAAAGCTTCATTGAGAAAACTTGGCACAATCCTAAGTGACCCAAGAAGAGATGGCAGAAGGAATAAGGAAGGCTTTGTGTCAGTGCTGAAATTGCACCTCCCAGATGCAGCTTATTCAAATTGGTGCAAGTTCTGCTAATATCTGTCACCTGCCACTGTAAACCTTTTGTGATTGATGCTGTCCTCATCCAGTTATAATCAAATAGCTGCCTCCTCCTGTGTCTGGATTCCACACTCATGCTAAAACTTATTTCTGCTATCTGGCTTTGCCTAAAGTGTAGTTGGGAACAGACATAGTCATTATGGTTTGCAGAGCATTGGAGAAAAAAAGACTAGTACTTAGCAGATGATTGAAAAAAAAAAAAAGAAGTTAGATAGACAGACAGACAGACAGAGAGCTTCTGAACTTTCAGTTTGAACATTCTCAGGCTGAAGTCACAAGCAGGGTTCTAATTCTTAGCCCAAGACCATCAGTGGTTGTATTTTTTTTTTTAACCAAATCCTAACCCTTTTTATACAAATAGTGAAGAATTTATCTGTAATTGATTAAAAAAAAAAAAAAAAACTGGAAGTACAGTCAAAGTTATCAGTCCAACCAGTAAGGAGAAAAAGATGCATATCTTGGTGCCCTGGGATCAACCTCCTCTTCTGCAGGAAGAAGTATTTTAAGGGATGGCTCAAAGCATACTTAAGAGACATCCTCTGGAAAGTTAGTCTTGAAGAGGAAGATTTGAAAGGTAAAGAGCCCTGAGCATAGCTTCAAAATTCAGCTCTGTGACCTGTACAGGATCGAGCTGTTTGATGTGATTGTGCTTTCATTCCAAGAAACACTAGAAACCCTGGAGGCTGTGAGAGTTCTTCCTGGGCACATGCCCCCTGCCTTCTTCCTCAGTCTGAAGCCTTGGCCCTCTGCCAGTGGACAGCTCCAGGAAGGATAGACAGATTTTACTACTGATAGAAATTAGGCAAATATGTAGTTACTAGAATAAATTGATAGTTTGGCTCTGCCATGTTTCTAAAAATAACAACAGCTAACAATTACTCCTGAAACTGCTTGTTAAAATGTCTGACACTCTTCCCAAAATAATAGTTACAAGTGCTATTGAATCATCAATTACTTTTGGAAGCCACCTGTTAATTATCATAAAGTCTTCCCTGGTGACAGAGTTTCACACAAAGTTATTGTCTGTTGCAAGTGTAGTTTACCTCTGCATAATTTCTGAGAAAGCTGACAAATCAAATTCTGTAACTGCATAATGGTCATAGGGAAATTGTTAGCTCAGAACAAGAAAAATAGTCCATACTGTGTCCTTTGAAAAGGGATCAAGATAAATATTCTGAGCAAGAATATTTACTTTATTCACTAAATAGATTTAATATAGCTTACTCCTTAGATTTTTGTAAATTAGTTGCATGTATATTGTCTTAGTCTTTGTTCTATTGCTGTGAAATATACCATAACCATAGAAACTCTTATAAAGAAAAGCATTTAATCAGGAGCTTACTTACAGTTTCAAAGATTTAGTCCATTATCATCATGGGAGAGAGCACAGTGATAAGCAGGTAAGCATGGGGTTGGGGAAGTAACTCAGAAACACCAGGACAAGTGTGGGCTTTGAAAACCTCAAACCCATCCCAGTGACACATTTCCTCCAACAAGGCAACAACTCCTAGTCATCCTAATCCTATCAAAGAGTTCCATTTCCAGATTACTAAACAATAAAATATATGACCCCATGGAAGTCACTCTTATTCAAACTACCACACATATGGGACAGGAAAACTTTATAAAAGTCCATTAAGATGTGCATAATATGGTAACTTATTAGAATCTTAAATAAAGTACCAACTTAGGTATGTTCCAAGTCAGGTGGTATCTCTCCATGCACAGCAAATAAACATGTTATATATACTTACTACAGTAACTTGATGAGTCTTGACGCTGGATAAGTAACTTTGAGAGCATGTCATCTTGAGTTAAGCACAGCTATGCTTGCTTTTACCTTCTTTCACTGACCTTGAGAAAGTTGATATGTTCTTTTAAACAATATTTCTGTTCATTCCTTGCGAATTCCTTCCATACCATGTATCTTAAACATAGTGACTGTTGGTTTATAGCCATGCCGCAACCTGCAAGGACTCACTAAACCTGTGACGTAGGTGTGTGCCTACCCTTTAAAATCTCCAACCATGTGGAAGACTTTCTCTTCTTCTTTTCTTCTTTGCCCCCTCCTCTCTCTCTGTCTTTGCTCAGTGACCCCTCCCCAACTCCTCCCATAACCAACTCTCTCTACCTTCCCATCTCTTTGAACTCAGAAAGCTGTTAAATTCTAAGACAGTTTCCTCATACAAAAATGGAGGAAAGGAGAGTAATAACACTCTATCCTCAAAGAATTCTGATATAGAAAGTCCTTTATACACAGAAAACCGACTCTCCAACTACTGCCCCATAGACTTACAAAACAGAGGTGTATCTGTCATGTGGGATACAAGTCAGGGGTCATCTTCCAACATGCTGCATATGCCCCATCAGCCTGCTTCTTTAGGGGGGCACACTAAAGCATGTATTTGGTTGTCTTGTCACCATCGGGAAAACAGACCTCTGGAGAATCAGTGGATGTGGTTCTCTTGAGGGCTGGGCCCCTCTGGCCCCCGTGGCACTTCTCACATTCCAAGAGGATAAAATGAGCCCAAAGTCAACAGGGCTAGGATAGATCTCTTTGACCTGGAGGGAGACAAGCCAAATGAGAAAGCATATGAATACATATTTTATTCAAAGGAAGGAACAAAGATTTGTAGCAATAACAGAACTTAATATAGATATCCAGTAACAAGAGCAGCTTCCTGTTCTTGGTAGGCAAGGATGAGGAGGGGAATTAATAAAAGATGCAGATCAGAGCATCATGCATAACCAAAAGGAAGGATGACGTGTTTAATCAAAGCAATGAAGATCAAGAAGGATACAGAGTGATTGCTTCCGGTTAAAAGACTTCACCTCCCAGCTTCCTTTGCGTCCAGGCAAGGCACCTCTGGAAGGGAGGAAATGGAAACTTTGAGTTGCAATAATTTCTGTCCCTATGGGATTGCAGACATCTTTATCTGCAGGAAGTTTCAATCATCTGTGTGATTTAACATTATGTCCCCTTGCCATGTACACCAATAAACATGGTCCCACCTATCTAATATCAGATACCTCTCTTTTTATGCTTTCCTTCTCTCACCTCAAAAATCCAACATAATGATGCCATAGCCTGTGGGCTGGGAATACAGAGCCCACTAGCAGCCCACTCTCCACATGGACTCTCAACCACTCACCAGACCTGGGCAGAGTGGGCCTGGCAAAGCCACCACTGTCTCTCAAGTAACAATTTCTTTTTGCTTTGTCTTCATCAGAGTCTCCTCTAACTTCTGTCTCACTCTGGCACAGTCTGATCTTCTAGGCAAGAGACTGTGCAATGTTTGACAAAATCAGGCATGCAAGGTGGCCATAACTACAGAGCAAGGTAATCATGTGATCTAACTCAGAAGCACTACATTAGGTCTGGGGGGCTCACGGTAGTAGGCCCCTTCCATCTGGTCTTGAGAATCCCTCTGTTGAAGGTATCAAGGACTTTGAACTGGCTTTGAAAAATCCCTGGAGATGGGGAATTGCAGAGAAGAAAAATGTCAAGATGTGGTGGGAGGGGGAAGGGACCTTGAATAAGGATATACAGGGATGGAAAAAAAAAAATTTCAGAGGGAAAGCTGAACACATAGTAAATATATGTGTAGCAATCATATTTGCATTACCACCCTTGATAAGCCATGCTTATGATTCTTATCCTCTTCATAGTTATTATTAACTTTTCCTCATTTTAAATTCATTACTGTTTTTTTGTTAAATACAAAATAAAAAAAAAAGAAAAATCCCTGGAATTGTCAACTGGTCAGAAGAAGGCCTCTTTCAAGCATCCACTGACCCTGAGATTACTTGACCCTAGAATCATAGAATTTGTATGTGCATATGGGAAAGGTGGACCCTTTAGCTTCCCAGGTGCATCTGATCATTTGACACTCAAAGGGCATTCTATTCTGAGTGGTTGGATTTTAACTCATTTTTACCTTGATCCAGAAACCACCATGGATTCCTAATTGTACATAACCTTAAGTCTGGTTGCAGTCTAATCTTAGAAAAAAAAGCTTGATTTGGGGAGACTTCAAATTAGATTCACTTATTTGGCTTTTGCCCCAAGTTTGGACAAATAGCCAGTGAGCTATTTCTACTTAGCTTCCAAGTTTTTGTTTTTTACAGTTCTTATGCCTTTGGTGCCTGCCTTTGCTTCTGCCTGGCCAAGCCAGGGTATGTCTTCATAAGAGAGAGAAAAGAAATACTTGCTAAGCTTTTCACATTGTCTTCTCCCATCTACAAACACACAAACTGGTTATGAATATGCAGATAACTGTGCTCAATTTTACAGAGTTTAAATTATCTTTTGAACAACAACAGAACAGCCCAGCAAAGCAATATTGAGTGCATGAGAACAGCAAAGAGCTAATCAATTTTCAATAGAAGTTAAATTTATATATAAAATTAAAATGGTTAAAATTAGTCCCAGATGTTTAGCTTGCTGAATACCACTCTTGCCTTGGTTTTGTTTATTAAATGGTTCCTCATTCAAGGTCATAAATAGCTTTTAATATTTTGCTGTAAACTTTCTTATCTCAAGCTCTGGGAGACCATTGGAAGTGCAGTTTTAAAAATCCTTAACTTTCAGGCAGGAAAATAGCTTAAAGTCTGTAACAAAGAAAGGCTAATAGTTAAACATCTATGTATAAGTAATCTTAATTTGCTAGAGCATACCATATGTAACTTAGATTCAACTCTTGTTTAGGAAAATAGATGTTTTTGGAAAAAAGGAAGGAAGATATTTTAGAGACATGTCTTACCAGGATCTAGGCTCACCTTAAATAAATGGCAATCATGTAGCTTGCTGCCATCTTAGCTGATCAAGATGGAAGCTACCATGTGAATGGCCACCATCTTAGTTGATGACCTCATCAAGACGAAAGCAGCTATGTCACTTGGCTATCATCTTTACTAATGTTATAAAGAAGTCATGTGACTACCTTCTTCCTAGTATACTGGGCCTCTGAGATGGTTTGTTTATTTTGTTTTCCCTAGACTCAGGATGGCAACACCAGGCCTTCAAGATACTCAGGAAAATGAGGTTCCCATTCTCTACATGGATTGCATTGATGGTTTAAAGCTTATTTTGATACTAAAGTATGTTTAATTAAAAAATACACATTTTTAGGCCTCAAAAATTTGAACAGGGATAAAATTATAAAATCTTAACATTACAAAAGCCTACTTATTCTAAACTGTTTAAGATATTCAAAATTTACAAGTTAATGGTCAGTCACCTTATAAATGATCAAGTTTTTTAATGTACTCAGCAGTCTTTGTAATTATTCTAAGTAACTATATAATAAAGACAAGTTTGATGGCCAAGACCAATTTATATCTCCCATTATACAGTCAACTGTATATGCTGTCAAAGTTATGCCTGAAGCAAGTAACTCAAAACCAATTTAAAATACATTTCAGTTTGTTTAATATGAAATGACATTCAAAATCAGATATATTTTTAAAAACCAATTATGAAAACTTGAATTCCTGAGTAAAATGGATGAAATTTACACATACTTGCATGGCCCAGTACTTCCCTTAGAGGGAGCACAATCCCAGCAGAGTATATTACACTTTGGCCTCATTACAGGACAGTAAGGAACTTGACCTGCGAGAAGACTACAGCTTCTGCCTTCAGTCATGTTGGCCTGATCAGATCCAACTGTGCAAGCCAAACCAGACAAAATAACAATCTCCTTATCTACAGGAAAGGTGAATTACTTCTCATGCCTCAAATAACAGGGGGATGGATTCTTTTGCCCACTGGAGGACTTTAGTCTGCACACACATCCTAAGTATCTCAAATGACTTATAGGCAAATGAGAATGCTGTCAACAGAGTACAGTTACCTAAGCCTACCTCCTGATGGCCATGGAGCCTGCATGTTAACTCAATTTGTCATGCCCTTTACTCTGGCTCTGACTTCTTCCTCTTAGCAAAATCTAATTCCAGGTTCTATATTCTAACCACCATGTTCCTGGTTAAAGGAGATGCCAGATACTTTGACATCAAACTCTCAGCTTTGGATAGTTTTACAGAATGCCTAAGGGATGGCTTTGGAACTTTTCTAGACAATCCCATAAAAAAATGATTCAATAGGATTCTATTTCTCTTCTAAACTGTCTATTAGGTACTAAATTTAACTGACTCCTTTTACAAAATGCCCTGGTACTTGTTTCTCATGCAGGATTCTGGTGTGAACAAACAGCTAATTATAGTTACATTATCCTTCTACAAAACTCTGGTGCAAGGTCCAGTCAGGTGTACAACTGCATTTACCATTCTGTTAGCTTTCTATTTAATCTTATAGTAACATATCTTAAGTTTGATGTAATTTTTTTCATTGACTCTGTTTGTTAATGTTTCCCATAAGGCTGTACAGTTATTACCTCCTGATTGATGGTCTGGATCTTTGCCAACTGCTAAGTTCTATCAGGTCCTCTTGCATGGAATCTTTTCTGAGCCACTCTGACTGCTGTTGCCAACCCCTTGCCAACATTTTGTCAACTTGAAGCTTGAAGAAGTTATACAGAGTTTGGGGGACCTCTAAAAGGAGAAATTAATGGGCCATCGGCCATCTAGCTCATCACTCTTTTTGCCAGTCTGGGCATTGTGTTCAAGACTCAGAACTGAAACAGTTTGGCAGAAGGTTCTTTGCATCAGTGAACCTTTCTGTCTCACAAGCTCTCAAAAAAAAAAAAAAAAAAAATCTCAGATCAACTTAACGTCCTCAATTCTTTGACTGCTGTAATACTCCAAGACTGGAGCTGTAGACACTAAGGGTGGGGTTTGTAACCCTGTTCCACAAGCAATGCTTCTTACCCACCATCAGATCCTAACTGGTTTGAGATGGTGGGATCCATCTAGACATCTAGACATAGATCCTAACTAGACATAGAGAGCAGACAGAAACTCAACCAGAAGCCTCTTCCAGTGTCTGGGCTTTTTGAGTTCCTCACCTATGGCTTCCCCCTTGATCCCTTCTTTACTCCTTAGTATTCTCATGCTGCTGTATTTACTGTCTTTTAAGTATTTTGCTTCCTTCTGCACCCAAGCAAAATTTCTCACATAAGTTCTCCCAATGGCCCTCACCCCATAACAGGTCCATGTGTTCCATTTGTTCAAAGACCTTTTTGAAACTCTGGCTGCAGGTTCCTGCTGCTTCTGCTGGCTCTTTATGGCACAGCAGTCCCGGCAGTAGGACCAGTCATTGTCACCCTGAATCTGCTATATACCCACTTCCTCTCACCAGCTCACACTGTCGCTCCCGTCTATAATTCTTCCCCTCCTTCACCTTCCAAGACAATCTCTCAGTTTTATTCTCTAACTAAATCACCTGCTTCCACTTCTCTAGTGATTATTTTCCAAAAGTTTCTCCAAGAATGCAGGGCAGCAATCACATGATCTGTTGCAGCCAATCACGATAAAGCTCCCTTCCTGCTAAGTGACCAGAGATCTTCCTCAATGGATTCAAAATCACCCCCTCCAACAATAAACCTCAACAAAAAACAGCTAAGAAAGGATTTACACCCCTGACTGTCACTTTTTTCTATATCCCCTTAGAACATGTAAAAATGGTTTCTTGTTACAAGACTACATTTCCCAGCTTCCCTTGCAGCCAAGCAAGGCAAGTCCAGAAAGGAGGGACTTTAGGATTCTCAACCACTCATGTGATGTGAGTGTATGTTGTCTATGACAATAAACATGGTCCTACCTCTCTAATATGAGCTCCTCTCTCTGCCTCTCTCCTGTTTTAGCAACCTCAGAAATTATGTCTTGATACGAGGATAGAAGGAAACAAGGTAGAGCCCTTGGACATTGGTTTTGCTGTTTTTCTCCTCATCGAAGACTGAGTTATATCAAGTGGCAGAAACATGAATGCCACCGAATCCCATGCCTGCTATTTTGCAGCTTTCTCTTGTTTTTTGAGTCTGACCCGTTCCTTACGCCCTCTGTGTGATTACCTACTTCCCACAAAAGGTCACCAGTTTAATCAGATGACCCACACACTACTCACCTGTGATAGGGTATCTTCCATGGGACCCATGATGGAGACAGGGACCAAACAAGAAGAGGTCATCATATAGGGACATGGTACAAGCTGTTCAAGGTTTAAAACTATTTTTAGAACTAGAGGCACTTTGCTATATACGTTTAAAGTGTGTTTTTTAATGCACAACAGCTCCATAGAGTAAAAGTCAATAACACTAGTTTAAATCACCAAATGCTATCTCAACCTGCTTTGGGAGCTTTGCCTACAGAGGAAGCCTCATAAAAGAGATACCAAATGGGCCATGAAAGAAATGTGGGGGTCAGGACTGGCTCTAACATCAAGTCCAAATTAATTAGCCTTGCCATATTCTTGAGCTCACCATCTTTACAGGTTCATTTCTTCTTCCCTTCCCTGCCTGACATTTTATGCTCCAATCTCAGGCTCAACCTCTTATCCCTGACATGTTTTGCTGTCAGTCTTTGTGTTGAGTTGTCTAGATTTGTACAGTTGGCTTCATTCTGAGAAAGGGCCCTGACAGTTCCTACCCAAGGTATTGCTTGGCTGGAGAGCCAGCCAAGGTGTGTTACAGATGACACTTGGCCATCCACGTGCCTTAGCTCTGTCTGCAGCACCTCTACCCTTATCCAGGGCTCCCTGGAAAGGTACTTGTAAAGGTAAATGAGGAAATAGAGATAATAATTTTTTAATATTTTATTTATTTGTATCTATGCTTCTCTCTACCTTCCTCCCTCCCTCCCCTTTTTCTCCTCTCTCTCTCTCTCTCTCTCTCTCTCTCTCTCTCTCTCTCTCTCTCTCTCTCTCTCTCTCTGCCACTTGGGTTTGAGTACCCTCAGAAAGCATAAGAGTGTGTCAGATCCCTTGCAATTACAGGACTGGGATCTGAACTCAGGTGAAAAGTAAGTTCCTAGAGTGGGATTGTCTCACATTCAGTCAGAGTAGTGATTTGGAATGAGACAATCTGCTTTCCAGTCCTGACATGATTGACTATCACATGAGTTCCTATTCCTTATTTACCTGTCACTCAAAGTCCCCACTTATAATCTGAACATGCCTCTGGTATCATGCCTCCTGGTTTGTGTGAGGTTGAAGCTAATTAAATGCTGGGCAGAACTTGAAACAGCAAGTTCTCAGTACATGTCTGCTTTGTGCATTGGAATAAGAGTGCATAGAGCATAGACTATATATACATCACACACACACACACACACAGAGAGAGAGAGAGAGAGAGAGAGAGAGAGAGAGAGAGAGAGAGAGAGAGAGAGAGAGAGAGAGAGAGAGAGAGAGAGAGAGAGAGAGAGAGAGAGAGAGAATCATTTCCTCCCAAGGGAAAGGGGCCACAGGAAGTATTTGTGTTTAGCTGCAATTTGTCTTCATCTTCTGGGCCAGTTGCAAACGGATCTTAGAAGATGCACACAGATGGCTGTTCTGTTGTTGGTACAGGTGGCCTCTCTGCAGGGTACCTTCTGTGATCACCTTGAAGTATGTAAGTATCATAACTCTCTTGGGGGTGTCACAGTCTGAGGAGACCTGGAGCATCTGCCATACCCTCTCAGGTATAGCCAAGTACGCCACAGAGGAGTGACCTCATTTACAAGATGAACTTACTGTCCACCACCGTCACTGCTCTAAGAGGTGGAGTGATCTGGGAGGATAGCGCTGATAAATAAGGCAGACTAAAGTCTTATTCGATAGCCAACTTCATTCAGAGAATCAGATTCATTTTCGAAGGATTAAGAAAAATAACATAAGTAAACTTCTCTTCAGTTCAAACAGTATAAAATCACCAGGACAAGCCACTCATGACAAAAACATGGTTAGTTTAGACATTTAGTTGAATAATAGCAAACAATAATGAGTAATCTGAAGTAAATTCACCCCTATCCACTAAAATCTGGAAAGATGGAAAGAACACAAAACATCTTTTTTTTTTTACTTTTTATTTATAAAGTGTTTTTTTTTAATCCATGTATCCCCTGTCCCCCTCCCTTCCCTCCTCCCAATTCCTCCCAGTCAGTCTTCAGCCTCCCCAATTCCCCATCCCCTCCTCCAAAGGGCAAGAAGTCCCAAGGTGGGTCAGTTCAGTGTGGAGCATACACTCCAAGCAAGTCCGATTTCCTCATCCTAATATCAGGACTGGGTTAGGTGTTCCTCTGAAATGAATGGGCTCTGAAGTGCCAGCTCACACACAGGAACACAGTCGGATCTCACCCCTCAAGGGTCCACATACTGCCTATGTCAATCAACAGTCCTACCCTTGGAGGGCCTACCTCCATTTCCTGATGGTTTCCCAGTGGCTATTCTTGATTCAGTGAGCTCCCCAGAGCTCCAGCCAGCCATCACTGTGGGATTTTTCCTCAGAATCCCTATCCTGTTGCTCATATAGACTCTCCTCCCCTGTTCTCAGCTGGATCATGTATCTCTGCCTCCACCTCTATTCATTGTTGAATGTAGGTTCTCTGATGACATTTAGAGTGGTTTTTCATTTGATTATAGGGGAAGTCTTGTTTAGGCATCACCTTCACTATTGGTTGGGGTTCTAGCCAAGGACATCTTGTGAGTTCTTAAAGGTTTCCCCAGCACCCGATCTCCTTCCAACCCCACATTGGCTTCCTCTATTAAGATCTCCATCTCTCTATTTTTTTCTCTCTCTCTTTGTTGTTCCTCTCACTCAATCATCTCCTTCTCTCATGATTTGTTCCCATCTCTCCTAAGAACAATTGTGTGTTTTGAAAAAAACAGAGGTTACAAGACTCTTGCCTTGCTTTCTTGGAGTGTTCTTACAAACACCCAGAAATCTCCTCACAGGATTTGATTTCTGGACCATTCTGACACACCGTTTTCTGTCTGTCTTTTGAGGAGCTGGCCCAAAACCTTGACAATCAATCCTATTTGACTCCCTTGAGTCACACACTTTGAACTGAATGTCCTTAATTGAGAACAAAACAGAGGGAAAGTACATGCAAAAGTTGACGTTGATAGAAAGGAGTTTTTCAATTTCTGACAACTTTTCATTTTCTAGATCAGCTCAAGTTTAATGATTTTCCCTAAGAAAAAAGACCACGATCATTGTCTAAAGCCACATTTGTTCTACTTTCCCAATGCTTACATCTTCACATCACTGGATGATGTCAGTTCCTAGCCATTCTTTAGATTCGTGTGTTAAATGCTACAGATGTCAGCATAGAAACGTTTCCATAAACAATAGAGTACACAGGGAATCTATACCATAGTATACTAGTAAAGAAGGTGGCTTCAGTGTGCTTCTGAAACAACTATAAATCTTCAAAGTCTGCTTTTTAAATGATCTTTGATTGACTGACAATTCCTAAGTTGCCTCTCCCCATGTTATTTCTTAAGCGTTTGAAACTTTTCAGATAAAGTCAAAATAAGAGAGTATGACAAACGCAAGACTGTCATCTACTCTAAGAGACTAACACACTGGCTTTCTTTTTTCTTTGATCACATGCCGATGTTACCCACAACAAAAGAGACAGATCTTCATTATCATTTAATATATGTACTCCCCAGAAGTCTCAAAACTATCTTTCTTAGAGAGTTTTTCTAGATCACAATCAAATTAGGAATCTTAGGGTGAAGGTGGTTGTTTCATCTCTTGAATGCCTCTTAAACCTTTCATTGATGCACATATGGTAAGATTTACTCTCTTACTGAGCAGTTTCATGAGTTTTGACACATACATAAAATTGTATAATCTCCAATGTAAGACAGCTTCATAATGACAGACACCAGCCCCTCCTGCTACGCCTTCTGTTGAGCGCCCTCTAGCAGCGATGAGCTCTCTCTGCCCTGTAAGCCTACCTTTGCCTTTGGGTTGTGCATCTCTGAGCATGCTCCACAGCTCCGTTGCACAACTTATTTATTTGTTGACATCTGAAAAAACACTTGAGTTATTTCTATTTTGTGCAGAATTATCAATTCTCACACATAGGTTCTTAGGTGAATGCCTTCTTTTCCCTGGAGTTAATTCTCAACAGCAAACTTGCTGAGTCGTAGGATAAATATATATAGATGCCCAAATACAATGTTGCTTTCCTGTCCAAAAATGAACATTTTTCTAGTAGTTTTGAGTACTCAATAAAATTTTGCATTGTCACTTAATTTACAAGCTATTCAGGCTGTTTAGGATAGTTTATATGCCATTGGATTATGGTCTCTGCTGATATATATTTTAAGCCTATCACCCCTTTGAATCTTAAATTAAAAAAGTTTAAAGTAGACCAGGTTTTGTTTTGTTTTTCACGTTTATGAGTTTTGAAAGCTTTCATATGTTCTGGATACACATTATTTAATGCATTTATATACATTTCATCCTCTTTGGTAGCTTGTTCTTTGTATTTTTTTGAGGATATCTTTCACAGATTCAAGACCTCTCCTTTGGGCCATCGTTTTATAATATGTTTCTTTTTTTATGCATCTTACCTTTTATGTAATAGCTAAAAACATTTTCTCTAACAAGGTTACAGTGATGTGTTCCACTCATCCAATAATGGATTTACAGCTTTCCATTTATTATGTAGGTCTATGATCTATTTTGAATTGATTTTTGTATAAACTCCAGTGTGCTTGTATGATTCCAGGTTAACTTTTATGTGCTGATGTTTAAGTGTTCTGGCTCAACCTGGTAGAAGGCCTTTCTCCTGCCACGAAGTGTCTTGGAGAAAAAGACACTTATAAAAACCAGTTACCTCCGTTTGTGCAGCTGTGTCTGTGGACTTAGTGTTCTGTCCCTTAAGCAGAATATGCATATCATATCACCCATCTTTACTGCTGTAATTTTTGTACTTTGGAGTAAATCCTAGAATAGTTCAGTGGGTCCCCCAACCTAGTTGTTTTGTGAAAAAATAACTAGCTCTTCTAATCTCTTTGGCATTTTGTTTGAATATTAGATTCACTAGATGAATATGTGTAAGGAAATCTTTTCTATATTTTATTTGGGATTAAATTAAATTTGGAGATAATCTATGAGAGAATTGGTATAATGTGTGATAGTATCTTTGATGCATGAACATTTGTGTCACATCTCTACATTTATTTATATTTTCTTAAAGTTCCTTTGTCATCACTTGACAGTTTTAGTGTAAGTATGGAATATATTTTGCTAGATTTATTTATAAATAATCTATGTTTAGTATTACTATAAATAATATTTATATTTCAATTTTACAGTTATTGGACCACACACAAATAAATAAACATACATACACAGTTACAATTGATTGTACTTATATAATAGCTGTATTCTATGATCTGGTAACTCAATTTTTAGGTTTCAGGGTTTTAAAAAATAGATTTCACATTATTTAATTAACAAAATCATATTCTTTGCAAAGATATGAAATTTTACTTTTATTTCTTCCTTTCCAGTCTGTTGAACCTTTTACATTTCTTGCTCTGTTGCCCTCTCTTAGAATTTTCTTCCTCATGCTATCACTGAAGTGACAGAGAATACCCACTCAGTACTGTTATCTGGAGAATGTTTTGTTGTTTTATAAGAAATGATTCTAGTAGGGTTAAATTGAAATTCTGATGGGTTTTTGTTTGTTTGTTTGTTTGCTTGTGGGTGGTACCAAATTTCCATTTTCTGTACACTTTGGGTGTCCCTGCTTGTATAGCCTTGGGGTTGGCTGGCTCTTCAATGATGGTTTCCATGGAGATCCATCCAGGACTTTTCTCATTATCAGTAGGAAAATCTTCTTCGCCTTTGTTCACTGTATTTTTGTCAATATAGTGTAGTAAGAAGTTTCTGGCCCTGCCTAGCCGCGAGATCTGGACCAGCATTCCTAAATAATCACACACAAAGGCTTACATTAATTACAAGCTGATTGGTCAGGTGTATTACTTGGTAACTTTTACTTTTAAACTAACTATGGAACTCCTTTGACCAGCACCTCAAGAAGATGTACTCCTTTCTGGCACTGGATATTCTACTTGATAGTATAACATGTCTAGCTGCCTTCTCAATTATTTGTGGCTCCATTTTGATTTCTTTCATATTTGCATTTATTTTAGGAAGCATCTTTGATAATAAGTTTCCATATAATTTTTCAAGTGACCCCCTAGCAGTATTTGTGGTTCAATCATTAAAAGTTATGCTCATAACCAAAACAGCAAGAAAATATATTTAAGAATAAATTTAATTATGGTACTTAAAATATACTGAAAACAGAGTCCTCTACAAAGAGAAAACAATGAAGACTGAACTAATTGGAAAGGACTGAAGGGTCAGGACTGATCTGTGGTCAAGCCTTCTCAATTGTGCTTAGCAGTCAATGAAACTCTGTATAAAGTATTAGCAGGCTGCTTTTGTTTTTTTGTTTGTTTGTTTGTTTGTTTGTTTGTTTTGTTTTTTTTCCTTCTTTATTTTGTATTTATCAAAAAAACAGTAAAAAGGATTTAAAAATGCCGAAGAGTTAACAATAACTATACAGAGGATAATAATCATAAGCATAGCTTATCAAGGGTGGAAATGCAAATAAGATTACTACACATATATTTTCTTTGTGTTCAGCTTTCCCTCTGAATTTTTTTTTCCATCCCTGTTATATCCTTATTGAAAGTCTCTTCCCCCTCCCACCACATCTGATCATTTCTCTTCTCTGCAATTCCCCATCCCCTCCCTTGGCAGGGAGCAGTCAGTCCTATGGTCACACTGGCCCAATAATGCTTGGATCAGTCTTCACTACCAGCCAAATCCAGTTTTGTCCCTCCTCCCTCAAGAGTGAGTCAGGTGTTCCTATAGATGGACTGGGGTTTGAAGGGTCAGTCCAGGGTGTTTCTGATCCCAAGCTGTTCAGTGGTTGTGGTTTGCTGCTTGGGCATGTTTGGCTTTTTTTCCTGTTTGTTTGTTTAGAGACCACTAGTGAGTGAGTACATCCCCTGCTTATCTCTCTGAGTTTGTGATACT
>PVIH01014859.1:0-16281 GCA_004025045.1 Sigmodon hispidus
TTTTTTTTTTTTTTTTTTTTTTTTTTTTTTTTTTTTTTTTTTTTTTTTTTTTTTTTTTTTTTTTTTTTTTTTTTTTTTTTTTTTTTTTTTTTTTTTTTTTTTTTTTTTTTTTTTTTTTTTTTTTTTTTTTTTTTTTTTTTTTTTTTTTTTTTAGTATTTTCTTTGACTGATATATCTATTTGAGCTTCTGAGTCTTCCACTTAAGAGAGTCTTTCTTTCATCTCTTGAATTCTGTTTGTTATGCTTGTATCTGTGGTTACAGTTTTTTCTTCAGGTTTTCTATTTCCATCTTTGCCTCATTTTGTGCCTTTTTTATTGCTTCTACTTCAGTTTTTAGTTCCTGGCATGTTTCTTTCAGAGTTTTGTCCATCTCTTCCTATTTTTTTGTTGTATTTTCTTTTATTTCTTTAAGGGAATTTTTCATATCTTCTTTGTGTGCTTCATTGATCATCATAAAGGTATTTTTGGTGTTGCTTCCTTCTGCTTCCTCTTCATTGCTCAGTTCAATTCTTATAGTTGTAGAACTGCCACTTCCTTTTGGAGTCACCTTGTTGTTCTTTATATTTTTATATATATTTTTCACTGGCATCTGCCCATGGCTTCAGTGGTTCACAATTAGGTGACTCCTGGTCATTTGTAGCAAGAGGGCTTGTGTGACTCCTGTCACCTCTGAGCAAGGGGTCTGCTCAATGTCTGACTCTGCTCTGGGCAGGGGTCTGAATTTCAAGTCTTTACTCTTACTCTGCTGATGCAGTTGAGGCGGGGTCACCGGTGAGATGCCCCTTCTTTTAGGTGCAGTTGGAGGAGGCCTTCACCATCAGACACTATTTCTGTTTGCTATGGGATGTGTTGAGACATACATCACAGACAAAATCTGGTCCCAGAACCGGAACCCAGTCCGGAACACAATTTTCCCTGGCAAGTAGTCAGGCGCTGGGGCCTGCTGACCTCAGCTCACGTTTGGGCAGAGTCTGAGTCTAGATTTTAAGGTCCTCAGTCCTTCTCTGTTGAAGCCGTTGGAGGCAGGGTGGATGTGCAAGGTCCCTTGTTTTAGTAGCAGCTGGAGGAATCCTCACAGCTAAAGTCTATTCCTGTCTGCTAAGGAGTGTGTGGAGACATGCACCACAGACAGAACCTGGTCCAATGTAAAAGTTTTAAAGCATTTAAATCCATTGTTCAGCCTGAAGACCATTTAACACATATCATGAGAAAAAATATTCTGTTTTTATTTTTAAAAAATTATATTTTTATATTAGTGAATGTTCCAATTGTATATTTTCTTTATATAATATATTAATAATTATATGTAATCAATAATATATGAATTACAATTATTTATTTTATATGGTTATAATTAGTCTCTTCCCAGATGCATATGTTCTGAAAAAAATGCAAATACTTGTACACATTTTGTTGCCACAAAATTTTGTCATAATAAAGTCATTGTTTTTCCCTCATAGAATTTTATCTTCAAAAATTTACATTTTTCTTCTCATCTAAAGCATAAGTATTGTAATTCTGATGATTAAATCTTATTTTATCCCCAGGCAAATTAGTCCTTTAGGGGTAAAGTGCATTGTTAACAGTCTTTTAATCTTTTCAAATTAATAACCAACAGATTGGTGGCAAGTATAATTTGTTAGGGTCAAGATGATAATAGTGATTTGATGAACATTGATAATAATATGTTGCAAGTTGTTTTAAAGCCAACAGATTAGTTGAAAAAGATTTTAGAAAATATACTTATTATAGCCATGTATGACCCATGAAGGAGAAGTATGTAATAATAAGAATAAATGTGTCAACCAGAAGACAAAGATTTCTTAATGTTAATCCATTCATAACTTCTGTACACATGCTACAATTAAGATAATTCCATCCAAATTCCATGTATTAGTTTAAAGGGATATCTGCAACTGTATGGCTAATAAGACATTTAGCTATTGGGTTATGATTTCCTGCTATTGATAGTCATTCCAAAATTATCTATTAAAATAAAAAGACTACTTGTTTTGAAATTATAATATAATTACATTTTTTCCTTTTTTCCCCTTTCTTTCTTTTCTAGGAGGATATCTGTAAATTCTCCCCAATTCCCCTTCTTGTTCTTTTTCAAATTCTTGGCTTATTTTTCCTTTTATTGTGTTACATGCATATTTATACATATATACATATTCTTAGAACAATCTGATCTTGTCAGTGTTTATATCTTACATTTAACTCTGAGTTCCTGCAAGACTCAGACAACAGAAAATAGGTAAATTGAGTATTTTAATGGTAGTATCCTAGACAAAAATTCTTTATTGAAAGACAAAATTTTGAGATTTTCATTAGGAAAATGATACTTATCATAGAAGTGTGAGTTTTCAACAGAGAAGAGATGTTATAATAGGGGTCAGTGTTCCCAAGGGCTGAAAGTATAGTGAAAAGCTGATTACAGAGAAAATATGGAAACAGTCAGACATATGTGGTAAATTGTTTTGACATTCATACGTTTTTCCTTCTCTTAGAGATTTTGAGATTCTACCGTTTTTCAATTCATGGTTCTTGGATTTTCACTCTATTGTCTTTGACAGCTCACAAAATTGATGTCAAGATCAACCCTTTTCTTAAAGTCAAATGGGAGGATAACTGAATTGACCATGTCACATACAGACATAAACTTTAAGTCCATGTACATGATGCAAATATCATTCTATTTTTCTTTTACAGTGGCACCAAATTAAGGTCTGACTCTTAATGCTTGGTTGTATAGTACAAGTAGATTCTGAGACTTTTTTTTTGAAGCAATACAGGAAATAAATAATTCTTATTGAAAACTATGGAGAAAAGACTTGTTTATTACCAGGATAATATAAAGAATGCTACTGAAGCAGTAAACAAAATTATTATATTTTCCTTGCTATGTCCATCTAAGTATTATAATTATGTAAACTATTTCCATTATTATAGTTCATTAGCTTGGACACATGTGGAACTTTCAAACTATTGTGCAGTTAAAGTGAACCAGCAGTTTTGAATGCTTTGTATAACTATCTTACCAGAATTTGACATCTACATGTTACTACCATTCATGAATTGTAATATATTATGAAGAACATCTAAATATTTGAAATATGTGTTTTAAAACTCCACAAGTATTCTCATATAAAGTTGTATTTTTAGTTTACTATCATGAATTATGTTCTGACACAAAGTTAGATTACATAGATATTTATTTTTGTTTAATAGCTAAGTGGATATTATAAAACAACTAGCTAGGGTATTTTCATGTAGTAAAGAACAAATATTTGAGTTGGAAAGACTAATAATAATGACTTCTGATGGTCCTTGATGTATGAATACCTCAGAGGTTCTTAAAAAACATGAAGTCAATAGCAAAACTAAAAAAATTCTCCATAACATGCCAATAAGCCAAAGAAATTGTAAAAAGAAAAGATGTCCCATCTGTTCCTTCTATAGCCAAATTCTATTACAGGCAGAAAGTTATTCTAAAGTTATACATAGGAATGAAATTTGGCAGATGGATATGTTTTATCGTTATAGAATCTGGAAAATGACAATACATGCATCATGCAGTAGATACATTTTCGAGATTTCAATGGGCAATTGCCTTGAGTTCACAAAAGGCTGATTCTGAAATCACACATTTGCCACAAGTTATGGCCATCATGGGATATTAAGATTGACAATGCTCCAGCATATGTCTTTAGTAAAATGAAAAAAAAAATACTTACTGAAAAAGTATTGAACATCTTTAGTCATCAGAGAAATGCAAATCAAAACAACTTTGAAATTCCTCCTTACACCTGCCAGAATGGATAAGATTAAAGATACAAATGACAGCCTATGCTGCAGAGGTTGCAGAGCAAGGGGAACACTCCTCCATTGTTGGTGGGAGGGTAAGCTTGCTCAGTCATTCTAGAATGCCGTATGGCAATTTCTCAGAAAACGGGGAGTCAATCTCCCCAAGAATCCAGCAATATCACTATTGGGAATATACCCTAAACATTCGCACACCAAAAGCATTAGCTCAACTATGTTCATAACAGCATTATTTGTAATAGCAAGCACCTGGATACAACCTAGATGCCCCTCAACTGAAGAGTGGATTAACAAACTGTGGTATACAATGGAGTACTACTCAGCAGTAAGAAAAAAATGATATCCTAAAATTTGCAGGCAAATGGATGGATCTGGAGAATATCCTCCTGTGCGAGGTATCTCAAACCCAGAAAGAAAGGAGGGGATGTACTCACTAATTAGTGGACTTTAAATGAAAAGGAAAGCACATCCAAGCTTCAAACTACAACCACTGAACAGCTTGGGATCCGAAGCACCTTGGCCTGCCACCTTGGAATCCATTCCCTTCAGAGAAACACTTAAACTAGTCTTGATATTAGGATGCGGAAATCAAACATGCCTCGAGTGAATGCTGAAGTAAGCCCTCTTGGGACCTTGGGATCTCCTGCCCTTGCTGGGGAAGAGATAAGTAGATGGGGAGAAGAGAGTGAGTGGAAAGGGTGGGAAGGTGAACGGAGTTTGAACAAGGGATGTATGGATAAAAATATAACACTTTATTCAAAAATAAATAAAAAATAAAAAATCTAAAAATAGCCTTTCAAATGGCAAAAAATAAATTAAATTAAATTAAAAAATAATATAACACATATTAGAAGTATATCACACAATACTACAGGGCAAGCAGTCATAGAGAGTTCAAATTGAACTCTGTAGAATATGGTCAATAAACAGGAAGGGGTAGCAAAGTCCTCCAGAAGTAGACTACATAATGCTTTATTAGCTTAGGAATTTCTCAGTGCTAATGAGAAAGAAACAACAGCTGTATAAAGGCATTGGATTATGTAAAAAAAAATTATGGAGTTCAATCAGCCTGTCTATTTCAAAAATGTGTTGATCTTTGAATGGAAACCAGGATATGTGCTATATTGGGGAAGGGGTTTTTGTTTCTGCAAGTGAAGAAAAGCTATGCATACCACCAAAATTAATAAAGACTCTATTTGAACCAGAGAAACTTCATGAAAATAAGAAATGATGACTTATCCACTGATATCACAATTCTTTAAATTATAAGAAAAACTCACCAAACAATGGCCTTCATTGGCCTATATGCTTAAATATTTGGTCTCCAGTTAGAACAGATGTTTGGGCAAGATAAAGAAGTATATCTTTGCTGGAGAAAACACATTACTGTGGGTAGAGTTTGAGGTTTCAAAAGTCTGTGCCAAGCTTGTGGATCAAGATGTAAAGCTATCAGCTACCTCTTCAGCAATGTCTGTCTGCATCATGATAATGAACTAATTCCCTGAAAATGTAAACAAGCCCCCAGTTAAATGCTTTCTTGTATAAGTTGCTTTGGTTATGGTGTCTCTTCACAGTAATAGAACAGTAGCTGAAGCATGTAGTGTCATGGTTGATATGCTTGAAATATTCATGACATTTCTGGAATATTATTCTATTACTTCCCATATAACTCAATTTAACCTTTTAGAAAAGGTGCAATGTGTTGCTCTTGGTGTGTATTAGAGGTACAAGACAACTGTGATAACAACATCTCAAATCCTAAATTATTTTTATCCTCTGAATAAGAAATCTTTCATTCTTGAGAAGTCATACCCTATTCTTTCCTCCAGTTTCCAAAAAACACTAATCATCTTTGCATCGCTAAGAATTTACTAATTATAGGCAATTTTTATAAGTTAATTCATAATAAAAATAGATTTTTTTATAGTTGGCTTTTCACTTAGCACATGTTTTTGTATTTCTTATATGGTATTTCCTTCAGTAGAATCCTTTTTTTTTTGTGAAGAAATAATATTCCACTATATGGGTTTTATAAAAATTCATCCATTAATTATGTAGCTGATATAAATAATATTGTTAGCATTTAAGTGTGGTTATTTATAGGGATATATGCTTTAATTTCTATTTCATGGTTGTCTATCAGTATGGTTGCTAAATGACTCAATAGCACTTAAAATGACATTTGAGAAGGTGCTAAATTGTTTTACTAAATAAATGTATGGTTTTGCTTTCCTAACAGTGATGTTTTGTGCTCCATGTTTTTCTCATCCTTATCAGCATCAGTCACTGTTTATTTTCTTATGCTTATCATTCTAGTACATGCAGAATATTTTCCTTTTTTATTTAAAATTTCACAATAACTAATAATATCATCCATGTGCTGAGTGCTTATTACTATGTTATCTTTGTCCATATTTTTAAATTGTTAGGTTGATTTGCTTGTGCATTATTTTTATCACATTATTTTACATAAATTTTAAACTCATGACAAAATTCAGAAGAATATACAGTGGTTTTATATGCAATTCTAGTTTTCACAAGTGTCTAGTCTTTCTCATTAGAAAATTCTCCACAGAGTAGCCCATTTGTTCTAATTGACACATGATAGGCACTTACACCTATACATTATATTACCATTCAATCTTGTCTTTGATCATTATGAGTTTAGAAAAGAATATAATAAAATAAGCCCATAGTTTATAGTATTGAGCTAAATACTTCTACTGCCCTAAAAAATGCAAGAACTCTCCTTATTTTTTTCCTTTCTTATTAAAAAGGAAATCTGATCCACCAATCTTCTTATATTCATTATAATTTCTGTTTTTCAGAATGAGGAGCTACTTGAACTTCTTTATGTTTTGGAGTTAAAAATATTTGTTACACTTTTTAGGCATTATGTAATTATCAAATACTGGATTTTCAAGTGTAGTCTTCAAAATTATACAGTTTATTTTTATGTCATCTTTTGAAACAATAAAGTTGATTTGATAAAAATTGCTTAAACACTACCTTTCATTACTGGTGCTTTTGGTTTTATCTAAAACTCACTTTTTTAGTTAGTGTCACAAATATTTATTTCCATGTTTTTATGTTTTGTGTCATTTTTTCTTATAATTAAGTGTGTGATCCATTTGCAAAATAATGTGTGCCTTTATACTCAGAAGTACAGGTTCAGCTACATTTCTTTTATATATATCAGGTCTTTTAATACCATTTATTAAACAAATATTATGCTATATTTAATTGTTTTAAAACTCTTATTCTAAGTTTATTAACCTTAAATGTGTGGCTTGGTAAAGAGTTCCAACTCAGTTCTTCTGTCTGTCTGCATGGTACTACTGCCATATTGCAATTTTGATTACTAGAGGTTAAAGCAGCCAGTCTGGAATGCAGTATGGTGGTTCCTCAGAAAACTGAAAATCAATCTCCAAATCTCCAATTTCCATTGAATATTTTGGGCCTCTTTATCAAAGATCAGATGTTCATAGTTTTTGGGTTATGTCGGGATCTTCAATTTGATTCCATTGATCTACAAGTCTGTTTTCATGCCATTACCAGGCTGTTTTTATTACTGTAGCTTTATGGTACAATTTGAAGTCAGGGATGATGATATCTCCTGAGGTTCTTTTGTTGAGCAAAATTGTTTTGGCAATCCTGGCTTTTCTGTTATTCCAAATGAAATTGAGTATTGCTCTTTCAAGGTCCATAAAATATTGTGTTGGGATGTTAATGGGAAGTGCATTGAATCTACAGATTGCTTTCGGTAGGATTGCCAATTTATATGTTGATCCTACCTATCCAGGAACATGGGAGAACTTTCCATTTTCTGATATCCTCCTCAATTTCTTTCTTCAGTGATTTAAAGATTTTGTCAAATAGATCTATTACTTCTTTGGTTATAGTTACTCTAAGGTATTTAATGCTACTTGCAGCTATTGTAAAGGGTAATTTTTCCCTTATTTCTTTTTCAGTTCTTTTATCGTTAGTGTATAGGAGGGCTACTGATTTCTTTGGTTAATTTTGCATTCTGCTATATTGCTAAAGGTGTTTATGAGCTGTAGAGGTTCCCTAGAAGAGTTTTGTGGATCACTTATGTACAATTATATCATCTGCAAATAGAGATATTACCACTTCTTCTTTTCCAATTTATCCTATATTTTTGTGATGAAACACAAAAAACAAAAGCAACCTAAGGATGGAAGGGCTTACTGCAGGTTATAGTTCTAGATAGATAGTATCCATCATTTAGGGGAACACATGACATGATAACATGGGGAGGAATATGGATAATCAAATTCTATCCACACATATTAAACAAAGAAAGAGAGAATAAAGTGGGGTGAAACTATATATTTTGACTCCCAGTGAAATTCTTTTAGTGAAAGTTTACAGTAGAAAAACCCTTCTGTACAATCCATGAATATGTCATTTTGTTTGGTCCAATAAACAATCTGACTGGCCAGTAGCTTAACATGCTAGATAGGTGAGAAAACCAAATAAGTTGAGGAAGGACAGTTACTAGCCACATAGAGAACAAGACGGACTCACAAAATGTAACAGAGGGAAAAGCTTTGAGCTTTTGAGAAGCACACAGAAGAATAGAAATGGCTTAAGTTGTAGAAGACAGTTAATAACAAGCCTGAATTATCTGCTGAGAAATTGTTAAGCAGGACAAGAAAATTCTGCCTATACCTCCTAAATTCTCTGTTACCAATGTTCCAGAACAACCAGCTGGAAAACAAGTGTTCAAACACAGGAACATTTAGAAGACATTTTTTTTTTCACACTTAAAATACTATACCACACAAATCTAAAGATGTGAGTTAAGTCCCCAGAACCTATGTAAATTTGCTAGGCATAGTGGTCCACATTTACTGTCCCAGCACTGTAAAAATAGAGTTTAGAAGTTCCCTGAGGCTTGCTGACCATACAGTGTATCATAACTGGTGAGATCCAGACCTTTAAGAGACCCTATCTTAAAGAAGGTAGACAGTATTACCAAGAATTATACTTGAGATTTTTTTTCTGGCTTTCTCACACATGTACTTCTGTAAACATAGGAACACACATATACATATTAAGAAAAAAATGAGATACTGATAATCTTACATTTTAATATTAGGTTCTGCTTTTGTTTTGCCTGCTCATTTTGTTTTGTATTGTTTTCCCCATTGTAATTCAACGAAAATAAATTTAGGTTGTTTTAAAAATCTAGTCTGTAGTACTTTCTTATAATAGCCAGTGTTTTTGCCACTGCCTTATTGATTTGAAGAGTCACCACGACCAAAGCTTTTAAATATCTATAAAAGAAATCATTCGGTTCTAGTTGATTTCTTAAAAGAATTTTTAGTTCATTTTTATCATAGTGAAAAATAATGCAGCATGTCAGCAGACATTGTGCTATAGAAGCAGCTGAAAGTTCTATATCTGGATCCACATGCAGCATGAAGAGAGAGCTTTGTGCCAAGCTTGAGATTTGGAAACCTCAAAGCCTACTCATATTGACTGTACTTTGTCTAACAAAGCCAATCTTCCCAATCCTTTGAAGTATTACTACTCGTTGATGACTAAATATTCAAACACATGAGCTTATAGGCTCCATTTTTATTCAAACCATTATAGCCACAATCAACTAATATGAAAACTCTGTTTATATATGAGATTATATATATTTATAAAAATTCTTGACTTTAACTGTATTATAAATGTTTAATATAACTTGCTACATTTCATTTTTCTTAACCTATTTTCTTTGTGAGTTCTTCTTGGATTCAATGACTATTTAAGAGTTTCATGAACATATTTTCTTATGTTGAGGATTCTCTTTGGCATATATTTTTATTTTTTATCACTATAGTACAGGAATTACTTAATGTTTGATCACAGCTATTAGTGACAGTATGCTTATTACTTTGTGCAGGCTATTTGGATATCTTAAGTCTTCCAATGCTAGAAATGCCATTCAAAAATCATTCCTAATATTATATATATGGACAGGAGTCTGGAGGGAACTAGCTGAAATTTCCATATTCATGTATCCCAAAACAATGGACTGGACCTGAGACACATGCATAAAGGTAGAAATAAATATTTTAATACAAAAAGGAAGAATACACTTAAGAATTCCAGTGAGTGGTACAGCTGGGGAATGTCAGAAGTTGAAATATTCTTGGGCTATGAGTTTATTTCTTTTATGAATTACTTACATATACCATTTCCAACATTTACATATTGTGTGATTTTTTTGTGCATTATAGTTCTTGTGTGTCTTTGCAAATACGTCTTTTTCCAGGTTCTCTGCCAACAGGCACAAATATATATACATATTCATACACACACATATATATGTATATACATATATATTCTAATAGCTTCCTTTTCCCAGTGTTCTCTCTTCCTGTAATAATACCTCACCTTATCCACAAGATTTTCTTTAGCTGTGATGACATTAACATTTTGTTTAATGTTTTCAGCATAAGCTAATATTTTCATTTGTCATTGAAAATATTATAACAAGTTATCTTCACTCTTTTAGATACAAATAAATCTTCCAAATATTCAATAAAATAATATGAAAAAGAAGTATGAAAGACTAAAATATAGCCTGATGTGACTTAAGCTAGTGCAACAGCATATGAATATGATATTGTGCTTTCTTTCAATATGGATGTGTTTATCCTAGTCTATGTGCTCAAGGGACTGTATATAATAATTGAAGTTTTCTCAATACACTTTCATTATGGAGTTTTATGGGGAGGAGTCTTCATCTTGGATGAAGAGCATCTCCTAGTCCCTTCCATGGAATAGTTAGCAAAAATTACCATTTTTTGAGACATTGACCTGGAACATGACTATTCAGCTTGATTGGCTATCCATATGCCCTGTGAATCTGTACACTTCCAACTACTATACTGAAATTACAAACGCATGTATCAGGAAGCCTGGTTTAAAAAAATAGAAAAATAGGGTTCTGAAGTCTTCATATTTGTAGGAATTATTATTAAATATTGATACCCAAATCTGAAGTGCTAGAGATATTCCATCACCTTGGCCCTAATGGGATAATTCTCCCTTTGTCCTGTGGAACACAATATATGGTATGATATCTCACATGTGTCTTCACCTCTTCCTAAATTTTTATATATTCTCTTCTTTTCATCTTTATAGTCATTTTATTTATTCCCTTCATTCCCTCATGATTATACTACAGTATTGCATTGTTATAGGGTTGCTTCCATCTTCTCAACCTCTACTTCCAAATCCATTCCAGTTTCCCTACTTTTACCATGGACATTCCTGACATACCTGGCATCCAATACCTCACCATGCTATATGCCAATGTTTTGGTATGTCTGTTGTGGACAATTTTTATTAGAAACAGCTACCAATGCTGGTATAATAGAAGAAATCCCATTATTATGCTTGCAAGGAATGATGTAGAAAATGAATTACTCTTTTTCATTGATATAGTTTTAAGGTGCAAGAAGTAAAAAAAGTTTACTGTTGAGTCTTGGTGGCAGCAAACTGAACCAATTTTCAGTTTTTTCTTGCATGTTTATTCCCTTTGGGTGAATTCATCACTGGAAAGTAATTCTCACAGTTGAGCAATAACTCCCATGAGAAAATATCCTTTTATGAAATATAGAACCCATAAAAAGCTCTAGCAATTGTGGTAGCAGTGAGAAGAGTATCACATTCTAAAAATATGAGAGGATTATTCAAATATGGGATAGTTAATGGAATATAGTTTAAATTATCTATGGTGCCATGAATATCATAATAGACACATTAATAAAAGAAAACTAATGTATTTTGTAACCACAATCATGTATCACATTCTTATAATATTGTTACAGCATTTTACTTATAAAATTTTATTCCAAATTTAAAAATACACTTTAATGGCATGGGAATGTATAAATTAGAAAGGAAATGAGAAGGGATGCCAAACAGAAGGTTAGGGAATGAACAACTAACAAGAAAGTGCTTGAAATGCCACTGAGAAAACTGCTATTTATAAACTTACACTCATGTGGACCTATAGCCCTCATGTGGATGTGTGAAGATAATTTTATAGTGCTCTCCATTCATCATGTGGGTTCTGAGAACTGATATCATATCATTAGGATATGATCCAGTGCCTTTACAGACTAAGCTAATCTCTTATGGTTCATATGCATATACACTCATACACACATACATGCATATATGTTTTTATAAATATCATTTTATCAAATATTTTCTTCTTTTATTTTTGATATTATAATAGAATTACATGATTTCTCTATTTTTTCTCTCTCCAACCTTTTATATTTCCCTTTTTCAAATTCATGGCACTTTTTTTTCATAAATTGTTGCTACATGCATAATGTGTAATTACCCTACACAATAAGATAAATTTTCTTCCAGAAGCCATAAGTGATCAAATAAATGTTTGGTGTCATGTTTAAGATACCTTACTTCATGTTGTTGCTTGAGAGACCCCTCAAAGCAATATGTACTGTTATTATTGCTCTGTGTCACCCACAAGAACTTAATGGTAAGACCCTACTGCTTAGGGCACCAGAAGCAGGATATAAGACATGGAGAATTGAAGCTAGTCTTGAGCTGGATACTTATTCTCTGCTGAATAGCTTCCATAGCACTAGAAGATACCAAGCAGGCCACCTTAGGAAAAGGTAATTAATAGTCTTACACAATAAATTCAAAAATGCAAATAGATCTAAGCTGTCACCCTGCACAAAACTCAAATCCAAGTGGATCAAAGACCTCAACATAAACCCAGTCACACTGAACCTGTTAGAAAAGAAAGTGGGTAACATCCTCGAACAAATTGGCATAGGTGACCACTTCCTAAATATAACACCAGTAGCACAGACACTAAGAACAACAATCAATAAGTGGGACCTCTTGAAACTGAGAAGCTTCTGTAAAGCCAATGATACAGTCAATAACACAAAAAGACAGCCTACAGAATGGGAAAAGGTTTTCACCAACCCTACAAGTGACAGAGGAATGATCTCTAAAATATACAGAGAACCCAAGAAACTAGAGCCCAAAACCTTGAATAATCCAATCAAAAAATGGGGTTGAGAAATCAAAAGGGAATTCTCAGCAGAATTATGAATGGCTGAAAGGCACTTGAAAAAGTGCTTGACATCTTTAGCCATCAGAGAAATGCAAATCAAAACAACTTTGAGATACCACCTAACACCTGTCAGATTGACTAAGCTAAAAGACACAGATGACAGCCTTTGCTGGAGAGGTTGAGGAGCAAGGGGAACACTCCTCCATTGTTGGTGGGAGTGTAACCTGGTTGAGCCACTCTGGAGTGCAGAATGGCAATTTCTCAGAAAACTGGTAATCAATCTCCCCAAAGACCCAGCAATACCACTATGGGCATATACCCTAAAGATGCCCATTCACACTCCAAAAGCATTAGCTTAGCTATGTTCATAGCAACATTATTCATAATAGCAAGAACCTGGAAACAACCTAGATGACCCTCAACTGAAGAGTGGATTAACAAACTATGGTACATTTACGCAATGGAGTACTACTCAGCCGTAAGAAAAAATGATTTTCTAAAATTTGCAGGCAAATGGATGGATTTGAAGAATATCCTCTTGAGTAAGTTATCACAAACTCAGAAGATAAGCAGGGAATGTACTCACTCATTAGCAGATTTTACATGAAAAGCAAAGCTCACCCAAGCTTCAATCCACAGCTTGCAATCTGAAACAACTTGGACCGGCACCTTGGAGCCCATTCCCTCCAGAGAAACACCTGACTCAGTCTTAATGTGGGGGTGAGGAAAGCAGATCTACCTAGAGTGTATGGTGAACTAAGCCCCCTTGGCAACTTGGGACCTCCTGTCCTTGCTGGGTAGGAGATAAACTGATGGAGAGAAGAGTGAGTGACTGGGAGGGGTTGGGAAATGGAATGAAGCCTGAACAAGGAGATACATGGCTAAAAAAATAATATGATTTTTTTCATAATAAAAACAACCAAAAAAGAAGAAAAGATTTAGCAATGTGCTACAAGGTCCCACATGATAACATTTTGATAAGATTTTGTTTTTTCTGTCTCAATGTAACCATCTTCTTGATCTTTCATGTACCGCTCTTTCCTGTATCCTACAATGTCACCCTTCAGTTTATTTGTCATCTCAATAGCTCTAAATATTAATTTGTGAGGCTTAGTGACATTTATATTAATAAACTTCTCTCCACTAGAAATAGTTACACTTTTGCTTTGCTTTTATTTTTTTCTAAATAGATCAAAGAAAGCTTTAAAACAGTAATATTATCTTTGACCTTAATCATTTTATAGATTTTATAAATATTACTAGTGGATGCTTCATTTTGTGTAATTATGTATTCTAAGAAAGTATCTATCTATTTCAAATGATATTTAGCATAAGTGGCATTTTGAAATACAATCTTCTTCCAGGGGCTTTTCCACTCATTGTGATATATCAAGGGGATTTTCAGTCTTCACATTGCACATACCAATATTATAAGCCCAGTTGTGATAAATTTAATATCCAGTTATGGTAACTATAAAAATCAATGCCTACCAATGTTTTCAAGTGTTTTATAAATCACAGACTTGCCCCCAGTTGAGAAGAACTGATCTTCATGGGGTAACAGGCAGCTTTTTAAAAGTCACATGCATTAGTTAAAACTTCAAGAACTATATTGAATAGATAAGGGGAGAGAGGACATCCTTGTCTAGTTCCTGACTTTAGTGGGATTGCTTTGAGTTTTTCTCCATTAAGTATGATAATGGCTGTCGGCTTCTTGTAAATCACCTTTATTATATTTAGGTATTCTCCCTGTATTCCTGATCTCTCCAGGGCTTTAATCATAAAGGAGTGTTGGATTTTGTCAAAGGCTTTTTTTGCATCTAAGTTTATGATCATGTGGTTTTGTTCCTTTAGTTTGTTTATATGATTGATAACATTTAGGGAATGAAAAGAGATTAAGGGGATACAAACTGGAAAAGAAGAAGTGAAGCTATCTCTATTTGCAGATGATATGATTGTATACATAAGTGACCCACAAAATTCTTCCAAGGAACTGTTACAGCTGATAAACAGCTTCAGCAATGTAGCAGGATACAAGATTAACTCAAAGAAGTCAGTAGCCCTTCTATACACTAGAGATAGAAGAGCTGAAAAAGAAATAAGGGAAACATTACCATTCATAATATCTGCAAATAGTATTAAACAACTTGGAATAACTATAACCAAAGAAGTAACAGACCTATTTGACAAAAATTTTAAATCATTGAAGAAAGAAATTGAAGAGGATATCAGAAAATGGAAAGCTCTCCCATGTTCCTGGATTGGTAGGATCAACATAGTAAAAATGGCAATTCTACCAAAGGCAATCTACAGATTCAATGCACTGCCTATCAAAATCCTGACAATATTTTTTGGACCTTGAAAGAACAATACTCAATTTCATTTGAAATAACAGGAAAGCCAGGATTGCCAAAACAATTTACTCAACAAAAGAACCTCAGGAGGCATCACCATCCCTGACTTCAAGCTATACTATAGAGCTACAGTAATAAAAACAGCCTGGTACTAGCATAAAAACAGACCAATGAAATAGAATTGAGGATCCAGACATTAACCCAAAAACCTATGAACACCTGATCTTTGACAAAGAGGACCAAAATATTCAATGGATAAAAAGATAGTATATTTAACAAATGGTGTTGGCATAGCTGAATGGAAGTGTGCAGAAAAATGCAAATAGATCCAAGCCTGTCACCCTGCACAAAACTCAAATCCAAGTGGATCAAAGACCTCAACTTAACCCCAACCACTTTGAACTTGATAGAAAAGAAAGTGGAAAATACGCTTCTACAAATTGGCACAGGGTACCATTTCCTAAATATAACACCAGTGGCACAGACACTAAGACCAACAATCAATAAGTGGGATCTCCTGAAGCTAGGAAGCTTCTGCAAAGCCAAGGACACTGTCAATAGGACAAAACGACAGCCTACAGAATGGGAAAAGATCTTCACCAACCCTACAAATGATAGAGGACTGATCTCTAAGGTATATAAAGAGCTCAAGAATTTAGAGCCCAAAACCTTGAATAACCTATCAAAAAATGGGATACAGATTTAAAAAGGGAATTCTCAGCAGAGGAACTACGAATGGCTGAAAGGCATCTGAAAAAGTGCTCTTCATCTTTAGCCATCAGAGAAATGCAAATCAAAACAACTTTGAGATACCACCTAACACCTGTTAGATTGGTTAAGATACAAAGCACAGATGACAGCCTATGTTGGAGAGGATGTGGAACAAGGGGAACACTCCTCCATTGTTGGTGGGAGTGTAAGCTTGTTCAGCCACTTTGGAATGCAATATGGCGGTTTCTCTGAAAATTGAGAATCAATCTCCCCAAGGACCCAGCAATACCACTTCTGGGTGTG
>PVIH01014859.1:16381-52052 GCA_004025045.1 Sigmodon hispidus
CAGCATTATTTGTAATAGCAAGAACCTGGAAACAACCTAGATGTCCCTCAACTGAAGAATGGATTAACAAACTGTGGTACATCTACACAATGGAATACTACTCAGCAGTAAGAAAAAATGATATCCTAAAATTTGCAGGCAAATGGATGGATTTGGAGAATATCCTCCTGAGTGAGGTATCACAAACTCAGAGAGATAAGCAGGGGATGTACTCACTCATTAGTGGTCTCTAAACAAACAAGCAAGAAAAAAAAGCCAAGCATGCCCAAGCAGCAAACCACAACCACTGATCATCTTGGGATCAGAAACACCCTGAACTGACCCTTCAGACCCCACTCCAACTATAGGAATACCTGACTCACTTTTGAGGGAGGGTAGACAAGACTGGATTTGGACAGGAGTGGAGACTGAACTAAGCATTATTGAGTCAGTGGGACCATAGGACTGTCTGCTCCCTGCCCAGGGAGGGGATGGGGAGTTGCGGAGAAGTAAAATGACCTGATGTGGTGGGAGGGGGAAGGGACCTTGAATAAGGATATACAGGGATGGAAAATAAAAAAAAAAAATTCAGAGGGAAAGCTGAACACAAAAAAAACCTGATATGTAAATATATGTAGAGAAAAATGTATTAAGCAGAGCAATAATATCCATATATATATATATATATATAATTGCTTTAAAAGGACAGTCTCTATATTATCTGCTCTACCAACAACATGAGTTTCTATTAAAATGTTAGGGTTTTAATTATTTAGTATATAATCTATCAACTTTAAATAATATTAAAATGTTTAGAATTGATAATGAAGGTTGCAATAGAAACTTTTCACTCAATTCAATTGATACTGCACATGTGGAAAAGATGTAAATCATAGCTCTTGAATTCTCTAACCAATTTAATCTGGGTGACAACTACCATACAAAGTGCAAAATAAGACATTTTCATCAAAGAAGAACTGTTTCCCAGAGTTTTGCATTTCAATAAATGTGTGCTTTCTGTTAAAAAAAAGTCACATGCAGTCCTGTCATATTTGATGTAAATATTTCATATGTTCCATTTTACCTTAAATGATTCTTAATTGAAGATCATATAGATGGCAACAAAATGACTGTAAGGGAGAGAGATAGGTCAAGTGATTTTCTTAGTGTCTCTCATTGCTTAAATTCATGATTTGGTCATTGTTTCTTCTCCAATTTATATTCTGTACAAACTGAGGAATGGAAACTACATTGACAACAGGATCAAGAATCTTGACTAGTTTCCTGACTCACTGTAGAGCTCGCAGTGGCATTATATATATGATTTAACTAAGATTCAGTTTTATCATGTGTTACTAGCCAAGTAGAAGCAGCCACTTTGCACCAGTGTTTTGATTGTTAATACTGATAGATGATCTGCCCTGGTTTTCTTTAATCAATATATAACTGAAGTTCTGTTTCTATTTGTATAAGATCAAAAACATGACAACTGAGTGTTCTTCCTGAAACTCAAGATGTAGCTGAAGAAAGGAAAAGTATTAGCTAGCCTTTTGTTGGACTATACTTTGTTTTTCCTTTGCCACAGATATTTATAAATGGTTCTTGGGTGATACTATCTTGAAATATGGTTTTGAACGTGTGAGATCTATATCCTACCATATTCTGATTTTTTTACTTGGGGAAATGTGAACAAACATTTATTCATGCCTGACAGGTTACAAATGCCAGACCAACAGAATGATTTTCCCACTGGCTGGAAAGATGGTTCAGTGAGTAAGAATGCTTGCTCTTTGAGCATGGAAACCTTAGTTTGAATTCTAGAATACATGTGAATAGATAGGAATAGCTGTTTGTGCCTGAAACCCTGCCATTGGGTCATGGAATGAAGCATTTCCTAGTAGGAAGTTTAGCTAAACTGATATGCTTTTAATTAAATGAGAGACCTATCTCTAGGCAACATGGCAGAAAGTCATAGAGGAACAAACTCAAAGTTATCTCTGGACTTATGCACACACAGAAGTGCATGCCCTCACAAACTCATATGCATGCAACAGACACTCCATCTTCATATCCCAACCACACACACACACACACACACACACACACACACACACAGAGCACTAGCTTGGTGGACCACTGAGCTAGTGAGCTTTCTATGGTTATTTACAGGATAAGGAGGAAGGGGTTACTTACAGGAGCTAAGATTATTTGAAGACATCTATAATACCCAAATTTCACCCCACTGTGGGTTGTGGTTCATGAAATTATAGCCCTGGACCTCTATATAGCATTTGCAGATAGCTTTGTTTATCAGAGAGTTTCACCCTCCAAAACTGTCATCAATTTATATGTTGAGGATGAGGCTTGTAATCTTTCAGGTATCAGGAGCTCTCTGAGACTTGTGAATTGTTTACATGAAATTGTTGCTTACATCCTAAATTTTAATGAGATTCTCCCAAGCACAGACTATGTTTATTAGAAAGAAATTGCTAAGTAACATGCTTAAAGAATGTATTCATTGGCAGAGAAAACATAAAACAAATACATGATGACTTAAGAGTAATAAATTGCAATAAATACATGAATTAATGTGGAACAAGGAAAGAGCTAGAAGGGCAATATTTCTGCAACTATTCTTATCAAGAGTTAGAATGGATAGGGTAAAAAAAATCTGTGTCATATTCACAGAACAGCATTACTTTTTATAAAATTATGTTTTGTGGTGATATATTGTATATTCAATAAAATTGGCCTGGAATATCAGAGAACAGAATCACCCACAGCCAAGCCATGAAGGTCAGAGTGATGACTCATGCCTTTAATCCCATCACTTAGGAGACAGAGATCTTTCTGCATTTCTGTGAGTTCAAGGCCTAACAACCAAACAGTAGTAGCCTAAATCTTTAATCCTAACTCTAGGATTATGGTGCAGAGTTGAACCCACAAGTGAAATCACTTGGCTGGGAAGATATTTAAGGCAGTAGGAGGCAGAAATTCAGGCATTTAGTAGAAGCAACCAGCCAGACTAACAAATCTTTTTTTTTTTTTTTTTAACTCAAAAAGTTTTTTTCCATATGTACCACTGCTCTCCCTCCCTTCCCTTCTCCTAGTTCCTCTCAGTCTCCCTAACCCTCAGCCTCCCCCACATCCTCCCCCTATTCATTCTCCAAGGAGGGCAAGGAGTCTCAAGGTGGGTCAGTTCACTCTAGTGTTTGCAGTTGAGGTAGGTTGAGTCCATTATCCCAGGATTAAGGCTGTCTTAGGTGTTCTTTTGTGTGGAATCAGGTTAGGCTAGGCTAGGCTCAGAGATGTCAGTTCATGCACCAGGAACAATAGTCTGGTCCTACTGCAAGAGGCTCCACAGGTTGAGGACTCTTGAAGATAGCATTTATCCTGTGTGGTCTGGGAAGTTGGAGGAAAAGTTTGGGTTGACTGTGATCTCTTTTTCTCTCTGATATTCCAGCTTTACTCCACTATCTGGCTCTGGGTTTTCATTATGTGCTGTCTAGGATTTGTGCAATATTTGACACTTAACTTTTCAGAGCACAAATTTGAAAAAAACAAAACAAAACAAAAGCTGCCTGCAGACTAGAGCTACACATGGTCAGAGTAACTGTTAACATGCTAGGTTTTCTGGTAAGAGTAAACAGAGTCCACCACATGTGTTTCCTTTCCACATTCAATGCTTGGTCTGTGAATATAACATTTCTTTTTACTAGACCAAATCTCTAAAAATGTCCCATTAAAGTTGCATATTTAGGTTTTATATATAAAGTCTACTATCCAATTTTAAGAATTCACACCAGCAAATTTCATGATACTAATTTGTGTCAATAATTGACTAGAGAGTTGCCTGTAAAATTAAGAGAAAAATATTTGCTGGCATGGCACTTCCAGCAAAAGAATTCTGCTGAATGCCAAAGTCTAGGGCTGATAAGGTGGGAGAAAAACAGCTATCTCTCATAGCTAGAAGTAGGGATTCTTTTATCCTTAAGTAATAAATTTTGATGTTTGAAAATATTTTGGTATGCTGCATATGAGTGTGCTGTTAATATTTCATTAAAAGAAAGTTTCCTTCTGCCAATTCCCAGGTCCATCAAAATTAGTTCAGGAGAATATATAAATAAACACATATTACTTGCTTCAAGTTTCTCATTTTTTCCTCAATAAAAGGCAAATAAGAACCTAAAGTGATTAAATGACTGGCTTAAGGGCACATATGTTCTATATTCAAAGTGAAATATAGAGCATGCTATCCCTTCCAGCCCAGAGCTTACCCCCAACCCTGAGTTTGTCTCCCTCCTCATTGACTTAACTGTGCCTTTTCTGTTTTAAATAAATTGTGCTCAGAAAAGTTTTATACTCCAATGTACCTTCAGCCCCATTTAAAGGGTTCACCCTTTAAGTGTCACACCTGATCTTTGTCCCAGAGGCCAAATGCAATCACTGGGGATAATTTGAATCGACTAAAATGCCTGGAGTTTGTGTGTGTTGCCATTGACCCTCCTCACTGAAGCTACACCATTATGATAGTCAAGGTTGGCCACTGCCACTTTAAATTAGTGGTTTATCTTGAGTTCTGGAGAATGGAAGTAGTTTCAGGGGGATAGGATGATGAATCACATGGCAGGGAACACATGCAGCTGTGATTAATGGGACATTACATAACAACAAAAAATGGAGCCAACTGTGTGTCGAGATAACTGGAATCACAAAGACCAAGTCATTGTCTAAGGTGATGTAATTAACTTGGAGCTCCACCATAGCTTGGATGGCTGATTCTAGTGAGCCCTCCTATTGTGTCAGTAATAATGACAAGGCTGTGGCTTATTCCTTTTGAATCCTACCCTATTAAGGAACATTTTTTTCTTCAATGCCTGGCACTGATAAAATGTCAAAGACTAAGATAGAGCAATTTGAAGAAACACAATTTTAACCAAGTGTTCAGGTTCATTCAACTTTTCCCCTTTTCTAAGGAAAACAATACAAGAAAAGGGCAAACATTTGCCTTATGATATATGAGCTTCTACAAATATTTTAATGCTGGAAAAGCTGAGTGAATATTCTTCTTACTGGGTGGAGAAATACTCCTATGTAAAGAAAAAAAATAGCATCTAGAAAGTCTTTCGTTTGATAACTGTAATGTGGAAAGGTATCGTTAGGCTTGTCAATTGTCACCACCTGGCTGCAGCTTAAACTGCTCATGCAAGTAAATGCACATACTCCTTTCTTTCAAGGAGATAGTAATTGCTTTGCCTATGGGCAGGAATACCTGATTTGGATATTTGCAAATATACTATGGTTTTAGAAATTACCCTACACATTTTACATGAATAAAATTACTATTTGAATAGTTCCTTCTTTTTTATTCTTATTTATTTTTATCACTTTGAAAGCTCTGAAAGTGAATCAATGTTTAAAAATGTTTTCTCAACTCCTTTGTAAATTTCAGAGGCTTTCCTAATATGAATACTTGATTCATGTCACAGAAACATTGCTCCTCTAACTCTGTTCTTTGTGACATCTCAAAAGTTTTGGAATTATGTGTCTACTTTTACAAGATAATATGTTAGTAAATATTTTTTATGATTTTTGTCAAACATAGAGATATTCTAAGATATAGTTGGATCACCATCTTAGTTTCTATCTTCCATATGTGCTTTTTCACTTTCTCACTAAATCTTGAGATAATTTCAGCTCTCTATATTTCATAATGTGCTTGTTCTTGGAGATTGTATTAATATCTGTGTATCTTCAGAATAACATTTCAAAGATGATGTATGACATGCATGAAACATGGATTTTGGTGCCACATACTAGAATGTGACTTACAAGTCACTTAATTATTTATTTTTACTTTATGAATTTTATGTTTTTATCTATTATTCCAGAGTAATATTTCTTTATTAATATTTACAAATATTGAAAGAAAAATTTTGTGATGTTTTCTGAAAACTATAGTAATTTCTTCACTACACATATTTCTTTTGTATAAGTGCCTGGAATAGTATAATAAAATAAGCAAAAAAGAAGAATTAATCCAGTTATTGAAGAATCTTTGTTAACAATGTACTACAATTCAACTTATATTGGTATTGTTGTGTTATAAATGTTAGAGTACTTCTTTTATTCCCCTAAATATTTGCCAGGATGTTAGGTACATTAGTTTGAGTCCTAAAATCAGTGAGTTTCTTGTGATTGAAACAAAAAAAATTACAGTACAGCATTCCTGATCTGACATGGAAAATTCTTTCATCTATGTCTCTACCAAATGCAAACAGATCAGCACCAGCAAGGTGCTGCAGAAGCGGGCTGCTCCAGGACAAGGGCAGTTTGTAGCCTGAGTGTGTTTATTTACGTTTCTGGTTTCCCCATTTGCCATATATCATGACTGTAGATATATATTGCACATTTAATAAAACCTGAATATTGAGGAGAGAGCACCCAGTCAAATCCTAGACAGACAGCTCAGGAAATTCTTAAACCTTGAATACAAAGATAAACAGCTGAGCCAGTCACACCTTTAATCCCAGCACAGGGAGTGCTAGGAGTGGTGACCTTCACCCTTAATCCCAGAAGATTTCAGAACTTCTTCTATTTCTGTGAGTTCAAGACTACACACCTTTAATCCTAACCTGGATGGGATAGGGTATATAAGGACTTGAAGAAACCTAGAGAGAACAGAAGTGACTGGGAGCAGCTACCTACAGAAGCAACTGGGAGGCTGAGGAAGTTGCAAGACAGCTGGGTGAGAATTGACTGTGGTGCTTCCTCCCTCTGATATTTCAGCCTTTCCCCAATATTTGGCTCTGAGTTTCATTTGTGATACTACACATAACTGATGTAGATGAACATTTTTTGGGACCTCACTTTCTTAGATAATATTTTTTGCCATTATCTACCTTTAGATAAGACTTATACCTCCTTCAATTTGGTCCTGTGAAAGAGAATAAGACTGAAATCAGCCTGACATGTCTCAAGTCCCTACCTTATTGTGTCACAATACAGAGAGATCTGCTATAGGGGCGGCAGGTGAACTACTATCATTTCCACTGAATTCACAAATCTTAAAGAAGAACACCTTTGATCTTCAGATGACCTATATCAATATCTGAAATAGTTTTTAGATGTGATGCTAATAGCATCTCATGGGGGAGAGATCAGAATAGCTGTTAAAAATTCTATGGAAATTCTCTCCAACAGAGAATTCTCTGGTCCCTTAAGTGAGCAAGGCCATGCTTCAGACATCCTACACAAAAGTGAGGACTCATCAGAAAACAGCAGGAAAGCTCGGCTAACAGTGATGATTTTATTGCATTTTATAAATACAATTAGGAATTGGGAATGCCTCATCAACCTCTGGGAGTTAGGCCTACAGGTACAACTAGTGTTCCCTATACCCATCCTTTGCTTCCCTAGTTGCAGGCCAGCAGGGAAGACACCTGCAGGGGGTCTTCTAAAAAGCCCTTCAGTTACAATCTACAAGTCCCATAACCTCCCCCAAATCCACCCATTACCCTGCAACCATAGTGGGTCCCTGAGACACAGATTTTACGAGCTCCTGTCAGGCCGCCCCCCCCCCCCCAGGTTGGGGAGTCTGCGTTCCCCATGGATGGACCTTCAGACTTTGCCTTCTCACCGCCACCAGGTGAGGAAGGGCTGGAGCTGGGCTGGGTGGACCCTCGGACCTGGCTAAGCTTCCAAGGGCCTCCTGGTGGGCCTGGAATTGGGCCAGGAGTTGGACCAATTCCAGGCTCAGAGGTTTTGGGGATCTCCCCTTGTCCTCCACCATATGAGTTCTGTGGAGGGATGGCATACTGTGGGCCTCAGGTTGGAATGGGCCTAATGTCCCAAGTTGGCCTGGAGACTTCGCAGCCTGAGGGCCAGGCTGGAGCGGGAGCGGAGAGCAAATCCGAAGGGGCCTCCCCTGGACCCTACACAGTCCGCCCCAGTGCTGTGAAGTTGGAGAAGGTGGAACCAAGGGTCGAAGAGTTCCAGGACCTGAATGCTGTGCAGAATGTGCTGGAGCAGTTTGCCAAGGTCCTGAAGCAGGAGAGGATCACCTTGGGGTACACCCAGGCCGATGTGGGGTTCACCCTGGGTGTTCTCTTTGGAAAGGTGTTCAGCCAGACCACCATCTGTGGCTTTGAAGCCCTGCAGCTCAGCTTCGAGAATATGTGTAAACTGAGGCCCCTGCTGGAGAAGTGGGTGGAGGAAGCCGATAACAATGAGAACCTTCAGGAGATTTGCAAAACCGAGACCCTGGTGCAGCAGGCGCTAAAGAGAAAGCGGTCAAGCATTGAGAACCGTGTGAAAGGGAGCCTGGAGAACATGTTTGTTTCTACAGTGCCCAAAGCCCTCCCTGCAGCAGATCGGCATCATCGCCAAGCAGCTTGGGCTGGAGAAGGACGTGGTCCGAGTGTGGTTCTGTAACCGGCGCCAGAAGGGCAAACGATCCAGCATTGAATATTCCCAACGAGAATATGAGGCTGCTGGGTCTCCTTTCCCAGGGGGCCTGTATCCTTTCCTCGGCCTCCAGGGCCCCATTTTGGTGCCCCAGCTATGGGAGCCCCCACTTCACACTCTACTCTTCAGTCCCTTTTCCTGACAGTGAGGCCTTTCCCCCTGTTCCTGTCACTGCTCTAGGCTCCCCCATGCATTCACACTGAGGTGTCAACCCTGCCTGGGGATGAGGGGAGCAGAGACAAGGAAAGAAGGTAGAGAACCCAGAACCACCGCAGCTGTGGGGTTAATTTCCTTTACTGAGGTGGGATCAGAAGCACAAAAATGGGTGGGGGAATATGAAGTTCAGCTGTTGATCATGAACCCATCATTCATCATTTTGTTCTTAAACAATAAAGCCTGGGACATATTAGATAGCTTAAAAAATAAATAAATAAATAAATAAATAAATAAATAAATAAATAAATAAATAAATAAATAAAAAGAGCAGCTCCCTAAGACATAGAATCCACCAAGTGAGATTAGACCAAGATCTCAGATTGAATCAAGAGAGGCTCCCTGAGACACAGATACCTCTTACATCAATTGGAGGAAGAGATGAGTAGACAGCAGTGCAAGCATACATTGAACAACATGAAGAGAAATATGGTACCACCAGAACCTAGTGTTCTACAACAGCAAACCCTGAACATCACAATGTAGAATGTCAGAAGCAAACAACCACAGAAATGATTTTATGAAGATGATAGAGGCCCGTAATAAGGAATAAAATATTTACTTATAAAAGGTAAAGAAAAGACAAACAAAAAAGAATTTAATGAATCCCTTAAAGAAAAACAGGAAAAATTAATCAGACAGATGAAGAAAACCATTCAAGAGATAAATATTGAAATAAATGCAATAAAGTAGATACAAAAAAGTGATACTGGGTAATGAAAAATCTGAGCAAACATCAGGAACTACAAATATAAGCATAACCAATACAATGCAAGAGATCAAAGAGAGAATCTCTGTCATGGAAGATAAGATAGAGGAAACAGACTCATCAGACAAAATGCTGAAGCCAAAATGTCATAACAGAAAACAGGCAAGAAATCTGGGACACCATAAAAAGACCAAACCTAACAATAACGGGATAGAAGGAGAAGAATACCAGTTCAAAGACACAGAAAATATACTTAAGAAAATCATAGAAGAAAACTTTCTCAATCTAAAGAAGGAAATGTCTATGAAGATATAAGAACTTAGAGAACAACAGATAGGCTAGACACCCTCCACAAAAGTCTGTTTGCCAAACAATAATCAAAACACTAATCATACAGAATAAAGAAAGAATATTAGAACTGCATAGAAAAAAGTCCAAGAAACTTATAAAGCAGATTCATCAGAGTAATACCCACATTTTCAATAGAAACTGTGCAAACCAAAAAGTCCTCTACAGACATTATGCAAATACTATAAGACCCCTGATGGCAGCCCAAACCTGATTACTCCAAAAAAAAAAAAAAAGAAAAAACCTCTCAGTTACCATAGAGTAAAGAACATTTCAAACCAGATTTAATCACAAATCCAGACCTATAGAAAGCACTAGAATGAAAACTCCAACCTAAGGAAGATAGATGCACTCATGTAAACAAAAGCAATAGATAATCCCACAACAGCAAATCCCAAAGAAGAGAAACATATACATACTACTGCTAAAAATGAACATAAATTAACAATCACTGGTTATTAATATTTTTATATCAATGAAATTAATTCCCTTGTAAAAAGACATAGACTAACAAACTGTATATGAAAACAGAATACATACTTTTGCTGCAAACAAGAAACACATCTCATCTTCAAAAACAAACTACCTCAAAGTAAAGGATTAGCAAAAGACTTTCAAATCACATGGACTGAAGAAGCAAGCTGTTGTAGCCATCCTAATACCTAACAATAGACATCTAACTAAAATCAATCAATAGAAATTGGAAAAGATATTACATATTCATCTCAGAAAAAAAATCCATCAAGATGAAATCTTAATCCTGAATATATATGCCCCCAAAACAAAGGCACCAAGATATGTAAAAGAAACATTACTAAAGCTTAAATCACACATCAAGCCCTACAAACTAGTAGTGGAAAACTTCACTACCTCACTCACAACAATGGCCAGGTCTGCTACACAGAATTTAAACAGAGAAATACGGGATCTAACAGATGTTATGACTCAAATGGACTTAATAGATATATACAGAACTTTCCACCCAAATACAAAATGATATACAGTCTTCTCAGGATCTCATGGAACATTCTCTAAAATTGACCACAAATTTGGCCATAAAGCAAATACTAATAGATATAAAAATTGGTAACCTCTTGTATCCTATCAGACCACCATGGCCTTTAAGTTAAAGTTAAACAAAAAACAAGCTACAAATCTAAGTGTTCCCCACAAGCCATGCAGCAGCTAGTGAGGTGGAACAGGCATGACACCAAATAGGATGCTGGCATTCACCTGCTGCAGTGGCAGAACACCTCAGGCAGAGTGCTCTGAACAAAGAGCATGCCCCCAGGTGTGGTTATGTGGATCTATGTCCACCCGCTCTCTTAAAAGGAGACAACACATAGCAGCAGATTACTTTTTCCTCTTTTTCTTTTTTCCTCTTCTTTATTTTTTCCTTCTTTTGTTCTTTCTCTCCTCACTCCCTTCTCTGAATATCTGAACTCCCTAAATAAACTCTCTGTGTGGCACCTGGCAGTGTGTGTGTCTCTTCCATGTGCAAAAGCTAACAACAAAATGCCTAGAAATTCATGGAAAGTGAACAACACTCGACTGAACCAATCTGGGTCCAGAAAGAAATTATAAAATTAAAGATTTCCTAAAATTTAATAAAAATAAAATTACAACATACCCAAACCTATGGGACACAATGAAAGCAGAGGAAAGTTCATAGCACTAAGTGCCTATGTAAAGATTCGAAGAAATCTCAGACAAGCAATTTAGCAGCTTGTCTGAAAGCTCGAGGGAAAAAAAAAATTATTTCCACCAGAAGTAGAAGGGAGGAAATAATCAGACTCAGAGCTCAAGACAATAAAATTGAAACAAAGAAACAATATAATTAATCAATAAGATACAGATTTGGTTCTTAAAGAAAGTCAACAAGACAGATAAAACTTTGTCCAAAATAGCCAAAAGGCAGAAATAGAATATTCAAATTAACAAAATCAGAAATGAAAAAGGGGACATAACAACATACACTTAAAAATTCCAGAGAATCATTACATCATACTTTAAATATCTGTATTCCACAATATTGAAAAACCTAAAAGAAACAGATGATTTTCTGGATAGGTACTCCTTAATAAAATTTAATCAAGACCAGATAAACCACTTAAACTGACCCCTAACCCCTGAAATAAATAGAAGCAGTCATTAAAAGTCTCTCAACCAAAAAAAATTTAAGGCCACAGGTACCAGCACAGAATTCTAACAGAATTTCAAAGAACTAATATAAATATCCCTCAAATTGCTCCATATAATAGAAGCAAGCTAGATACCCCTTAACTGAAAATTGCATAGAAAAGTGGTACATTTATACAATGGAGTATTACACAGCAGTTAAAAAAACAAATGACATCTCAAAATTTGCAGCCAAATTGATGGTACTAAAATAAAATCATTCTGAGTGAGGTAGTCCAGATCCAAAAAGACAAACATTATATATATTAAATCATAAGTGGATATTAGACAAAAAGCAAAGTATCACCAGACTAATCTACAACCCCAGAACAGCTAAGTGACAAGGAGGACCCTAAAAAAGACATCCTTGGATACCTCTGGATCTCCTGAGAAACTAAGAGCAGGGTTGGGGATTGGATAAAAAGAGCTAGGAACAGAACATAAGGGAACAAGGTACCTAGTGCTAGGGATTCTTCCAGGAATCAACAATTACAACCCCAGCTAAGACTCCAAGCAATAGCGGAGAGAGTGCCTGAACAGGCCTTCCTCTATAATCAAATTAATGACTACCCTAATTGTCATCATAGAATCTTTGTTCATCATAGTCCAGAAACTGATATAAACAGATGCAGAGATCCACAGCTATGCACTGGCTCAAGCTCCCACTTCAGCTGAAGAGAGAGAAAGGAGGGATTATATAAACAAAGGGGTCAAGATCATGATGGGGAAACCCATAGAGACAACTGACCCAAGCTACTGGGAGCTCAATGACTGTGCATAGACAGCTGAGGAGCCTGCATGGGACTGAAATAGGCCCTCTTAATGTAGATCACTGCTGTAGGGCTTGGTCAGTTAGTGAGGCCTCTGGCAGTGGAATCAGGATTTAGCTCTATTGCATGAACTAGCTTGTTGGAGTCTATTCTCTATAGAGGGAGGGATACCTCGCTCAGCCTTGATATAGAGGAGAGAGTCTTGGTCTTGCCTCAACTTGATATGCCAGATGTTGTTGACCCCCCATGGAAGGCCTTATTCTCTTTTTTGAGTGGATTGGGGGAGAGGTAGAGGGAAGCTGGGGATGAATGGGAAGGGAGGAGGGAAGGGGAACTCTGGTTGCTATGTAAAAACATCTTTTAATAATGATGAAATAAAATTTTTCTCATTATTTTTATCTTCCCATCCATTCCCATCCATTCTATCAAGTGTAAGATTATATTGTGGTAATTCACGCTGTCACTGTGTCTCATTTAATTTTTGTCATAAAACAACATGTCAATCAGTATCCTAAAAATTAAAAACTGTTATTTTGTTTGTTTATTTATTTTTGTATCTTTACTCTAGTTTCCATTCCTCCTCTGCTCTCAGCCGATCCCTATCACTCCTCAGCTCCCTCTCTCTATTCCTTCATTTTTCTATTCAGAAAAGTACAGGCCTCCGATGGATATCAGTCAAACATGGCATATCAAGTTAAAGTAAGATGAGGCACCTCCCTTCCTATTAAAGCCAGACAAAGCAACTGAATAGGAGGAATAGGGTCCCAAGAGCTGACAAAAGATCAGAGACAGCCTTTGCTCCCTCTACTAGGAGTCTCTTAAGAAGACTAAATTACAAAACTTTAACACACATGCAGAGGGCCTAGATCAGTCTCATGAAAGCTCCTTAGTTGTCAGTTCAGTCTCTATGAGCCCCTATGAGCCCAGGTTAGTTGCTCCTATGGATGTTCTTGTTGTATTCTTGACTGAGACAGAACAATTCTAAGCAGAAAGTGTAATCTAATCTACAGTTATATAAAGTTCAGGAATCACTGTGGCAGAGAGACTTGAGAGACTGTAGGAGCCAGAGGAACAGGGAGTTTGATATGAGATTGTATCTCCTAGGAATGTCAGGATCTATAACCTCAAAACCTCACCATCATGGCTACTTCAACATGGTTTGAACAAGGTTAACACCAATAGACTTACTAACATCATGAAAGGAAGAAAGCCCAGGAGGCCACAACTTTACATACAGAACTAAAGACAACTAAGAAATACAGAAGGAAGGATAAATTGTGTATCCCAGGGAAAAGCAAGTCAAGATCAAAAGCTTCTAATAAAATATCAAAGCAATAAAGACAATAGCTACTCGTGCTTACTTCAAAAAAAATGTAAGGGCACATGTATATAAGAGAAGGTTGCAAATGGGAGTAAAGGCTGCTCTACTTAGATCATCTCATCTACTTTATCACTTGATGCTCAAACACTTGCTGAGAATCCAGACTTAGTGAGAATTCAACATGTGCAAATATAAATGCTTAGATAAAGGATTTTCAATATTAGCATGACCACTAGTTACCTGCCTCACAATTCATTCAGTCTCTGTGGACATAAAGAAGAGTATAAATTCTACAAATGTTCACTAATGTAATAACTGGAGCAACCCATAGAGAGTGCTTTGAATTGCTGTATGTGCTGCTGGCCAAGTGTTAAATAATGCAGTATAAATTAATAATGTATTGTAATAAAGTGTTAGTTCTCCTTATTTATACTTCTTTATTCAGCTTGGTTTTTTTTATTTGATGCTTCTTTATTCTTTTATTGTTCTCTATCCATCCAGCTCCAACTGCCTTGTAATTGCTTCCTAAATTTCAGCAACATTATATCATTTCTTTGTATTTTTCTTCTCTTCCTGCAATCCTAACTTCCTTGTTTTCTAATCTTGTTGTCTCCTCCATGCTCTTTTAAATTAATTTCTTTCTTCTCCCTGGCATTCAATGCTTTTTGTTCTTGAAAAAAACTTTCTTCTATTTCAAGTGAAGCTGATTAGAAAAAGAAGAAAATCACAAAAGGCAGGTGGTTCAGTATAGCCTCTTCCTTGAATTCCTATCTCAAAAAGGCCTTTTATTTATTTATTTGTCAGTATCTATTACTATATAAATGACACGTTTGTATTGGAATTTCTTTAAAAAGATACAGCATTAAGGATATCTTAAAGGGAGAAACCTGCAGCAGCTTCAAGTGTAACAATAATTGTTGCTAGTTTGTTCTTATGTAGGGATTATAAATAATGAAAATAACTGTCATCTATGTCTCTTATCCCTAAAATACATGGAAAATAAAAAACAAAATCTAAGACATTTCAAGCCAGGTTAGGCTTGGCGAAAGATGAAGAAAGTACACTATATCACAGTTAATGCCCATGAATGCCCTAAGGCCACCACAAATTTCTTCTAAGCAATTCTTCTACAGTCAGAGCAGAAGTTTTGTTTGTTTTTTGTGCGTGTATGCTTTAAATCACTTTATTCACCCATCATCATTCAATGAAGCAAGAATGCTTTTGCTTCAAGTTCACGAATGAGTGAGTATATTCCCTGCTTATCCTTCTGGGTTTGTGAGACCTTGCTCAGGAGGATATTCTCCAAATACATCCATTTGCCTGTGAAATTTAGTACATCATTTTTTCTTATTGCTGAGTAGTACTCCATTGTATAGATGTACCACAGTTTGTTAATCCATTCTTCAGTTAAGGGGCATCTAGGTTGTTTCTGTGTTCTTGCTATTATGAATAATGCTGCTATAAACATTTTTGAGCTAATGCTTTTGGGGTGTGAATGTGCGTCTTTGAGGTATATGCCCAATAGTGTTATTGCTGGGTCCTTGGGGCGACTGATTCCCAGTTTTCTGAGAAACCACCATACTGCATTCCAGAGTGGCTCAACCAGTTTACAAACCCACCAACAATGAAGAAGTGTTCCCATTGCTCTGCATGCTCTCCAGCATAGGCTGTCATCTGTGTTTCAAAAAGTCCTTTTAAACTTTAACTAAGGGATTTACATTCCACAAAAGAAGAAGAGACTATAGAACCATACACACTCATGACAAAGGATATAAGCCTGAGATATTGGTAGCCAGGTAATACAGATTAGTATTTACCCAGAAGCATGGTGACACGGGTACTGATTTTGCTGTGGGTGTCCTGGAAGTCCCTAAAGAAAGGGTGATTACCAGTAGTACAGACACTAAGAACAACAATCAATATGTGGGACCTCCTGAAACTGAGAAGCTTCTGTAAAGCTAAGGACACTGTAAATAGGACAAAATGACAGTCTACAGAATGGGAAAAGATTTTCGCCAACCCTACAAATGACAGAGCACTGATCTCTAAAATATATAGAGAACCCAAAAAACTAGAGCCCAAATCCTTGAATAACCCAATCAAAAAATGAAGTTCAGAACTAAAAAGGGAATTCTCAGCAGAAGAATTACAAAGGGTCGAAAGGCCTTTCAACCGTTCTCAACATCTTTAGCCATCAGAGAAATGCAAATCAAAACAACTTTGAGATACCATCTGACACCTGTCAGATTGGCTAAGATAAAAGACTCAGATGATAGCCTATGCTGGAGAGGTTGAGGAGCAAGGGGAACATTCCTCCATTGTTGGTGGGAGTGTAGGCTTGTTCAGCCACTCTGGAATGCAGTATGGTGATTTCTCAGAAAACCAGGAATCCATCTCCCCAAGGATCCATCAATACTACTACTGGGCATATAACCTGAAGATGCACATTTGCACTCCGAAGGCATTAGCTCAACTATGTTCATAATAGCAAGAATGTAGAAACAACCTAGATGCTCCTCAACTGAAGAATGCATTAACAAACTGTGGTATATCTATACAATGGAGTACCACTCAGCAGTAAGAAAAAGATACATACTAAATTTCGCAGGCAAATAAATAGATTTGGAGAATATCCTCCTGAGTGAGGTATCACAAACCCGGAAAGATAAGCAGGGGGTGTACTCACTCATTAGTGGACTTTAAAATCAAAAGCAAAGCACTCCCAAGCTTCAAACCACAACCTCTGAACAGCTTGGGATCTCAAACGCCTTGGACTGGCACTTTGGATCACATTCCCTCCAGAGGAACACCTGACCCAGTCTTGTGTTGTGATGAGGAAAGCAGATTTGCCTGGAGTGGATGATGAACTAAGCCACATTGGGACCTTGGGACCTCTTGCCCTTACTGGGGAGGAGATAAAGTGATGGGGAGAAGAGAGAGTGATTGGGAGGAGTGGGAGGGGTAAGGGAGTTTGAACAAGGGTTTACATGGATAAAAGATATGACTTTATTTACTATAAAAAAAGAAAGGGTGATTAAAGTTTAGCTCATTTATCTTTTCAAACCCATGTTTATATTTTTAGTAACAGAATACTGCATACTGGATATGTAGTAAAGAAGAGATTTTCTTTGGTCGAAATTCTGAAGCCATGTTATAGAGGTCACCTCGTGAAGACTTTTACCAGCAAAGTTCCAAGTGATTCTGTGATTTAGAGGGCATATGTCTCCTATGGCCTTTCTGTTTCTTGTTATAAAACACCATAAAATAATCTATATAATAAACAATCCATATAATATAATATGTACTATAAAAATAATCCATGAGGCTTGAAGATGGTGAATTAATATATCTCAGTGACCTTCTAAAATCCCAGCTCTAAACATCAGCCTCAGGTTAAATACCTTCTTTCCAATATTTTTACTAATTATTAGAAATTTTATATAATATACTCAAAGCATATTTGTTCTTTCACCACTCACTCTTCCTGTTGTCACCCTCACCAAATTCTCATCCCTTCCCATACAACCTTGAGGTTTCTCTTTTTTTTTTTCTTTTCTCATCAACTCCAGTTTATATTGCCAAGGTAATCATGGGAATTAATTCAGCTCTGAAGTGATTAAGTCACTAAGGGTCATATCATAAAGAAAACTGACTTTTTCTTCCAGAAGCTATAAAATATCAATAGCTCTTCAGCAATGTTCGGATATCATATCTTTACTTACCTCTCTATGCCTGGATTTTGTTTGACTGTAGCTTGTACAAGGCTGTTGAGTGCTGTCACAATTGCTGTGTATTCATATATGCATCTGTTCTATTATGTCCAGAAGACACTGTGACCTTGATGTTTTCCACTGCCTCTGGCTCTTGTAGTCTGTTAGCTGCTCTTCCATGGAGATCCCCGAGGAGTGTCGTATTTAGAACTTGGTTCTCTATAGCATTTTACTTTGTGAACACTATCCACATGGGAGTGCCTGTGTTAATTGTCATCTATTTCAAGGAGATGTTTCTCTTATGAAAACCGAATGATGTTCTCATCAATGAGTATAATGCTAAGTCATTAGAAGTTATTTCTACACTATAACCACTTAGCAAAAAGTTAGAAAAGAAAGTATTGCATTGCTTTCCAGGATCTCTGATCTGTCTAGTCACAGCTTCTCAGTTTCTTTTTTGGTAGCAGATATAAGTTCCATATGCTAGAAAGGGAATGGTCACTCTAATAAAATTTGCGCCACTATTGCACCAGTTCACATATCTTGTAAGGCCAAACAATGTTGTAGCTTGCAGGGTTCATGACTGGGTAAGCCTGAAGACTTCTCTCTTCTGGTAATATGCATAGCACCTTCCATCACCATAAATATTAGTCAGTAGACATGAAGCTTGTAGGTGTGTTTCAGACTGATATCTTCATGTTCTGTTATTCAAATACGTGTTGTCTTAGCAATATAATCTTCCTGCTACCTTTTAATTATCCCAGAGTAGAGGCTAACCTCTAACCTGAGAGTGGGAGAAAACCAATTATATTTTCATGATAGAATATTACTACCATTTGTATTTTTGAGCCAAGTACTCTTATCTGAACATCTCTGGAGGCTACAAAACTTTTATTGGACTACAGTAATTTCTGTATTTTTGTTTATAAACTTGGATAATTTTTTTCTCATAAATTTTTCCGCTTTTCCCTCTGCTTTGTACTAAGAACGTTTCTGGTCATCCTTCTTCCCTTCTCAGTTTATTTTGCTGCAAGCAAACAGTGGCCATTGAATTTTTAAGTGCTTATATTTATTCTCACTTAATTATCTAAATGCATTTGTTGGTTGTACTTTCTTAGCATCCAATCAACTGCTGTGGCTATGGCTAGGTTGGCTATTTCTTCTGTATTCTCTTAGCCTTACAAACATTGCTAAGGCATCTCAGTGGATCATTGTCTTCTTTTGCATATTTCTACACAGTAAAGTTTTATTTCTCACAATGGTAATAGGGTTCCATTAGAACTCAGAAAACAAGTGTGGGTCTGTGCATGTCAAAGTTCAAATCTTGCACAATGACTCTGCCTTTACTCTTATAGTTGACCTAAGATTTAGGATTATAGAAACTAAAATATTTGTGATCTATTTTTGGTACACATAAAATAACCACATTAGATTTTTAATGCAGTATATTATAAACCATTGCAGACTTTCTAAGATATCTCTCTTTATCCTATGACAATATTATAAACACAATTCATTTTTTTTAAGGATAGAATCTAATAGGCAGGAATTTACAAGAGTGAGTGATGGATTCAGATATGAACTATATCATTTGTTCATTTTATATGTCAGCTCTGATGATCAAATAAGGAGGTAAAATTCCTATGGGAGAGATAAAAAGGTAAAAGCTGTTTCTTAGGTTTATGGCTCTGCTGTTTTTGAGTACAGTTCTAAAGCAATGAAATCTTACATGCTGTTTTATGTTTATTATGTAGCTATTTATATTTCTGATTCAGAAATGGTAAAATATTTCTTATAATTCTCAAATTATGAGAGTTTGTTTTACATGGAATAGCTAACAAATAGCACATGTAAACACATCTACGGATTTCAGCAATTGAACTGCAATTTGTCTCTAATTTATTATTTTAGATTAGACTAGAAAATGCCTCTAAAATATGATGTAACATTCACATCTTCACTTCACTTTAATTTGTGAAGGTTTCTATATAAATTTTAGATGCCTCAGATTTTCTACAATATCCATTACCAATAAACACTTACTGTGAATATTTCTGTGCTTTGGTTATTGCATTATTAATTGGCAGAAGAACATTATTTATGAATTATTTATGATGTGTGCCTACTGGGAGGACAAAATCTGAATACAGGTAATGCAAAAATATGCATGAGTTTTGGAAAACACAGTTCCTCTTTCAGATAGCCACTGTCTAAAGTATATAACAGAAAGCACTCCATTCCCTAGATCAGAATGTCTGGGCTTTTATTATGTTACAAATTTTCTTAAATTCAAATTGTGATAGACTATTGACAGGTAACACAAGATCAGTAAGTATACTGGGTACTATTTTTATGTTCTATTCTGATTTTTAGTGAGGTTAATTAAAAAAAAATTAAATAATATTTTTTCTCTAAAAGGTGAGTAAAGCCTCATAATTTAAAAATATAGATTAAATGGTAAACATGTTGCTAATATCTCTATTAGAAAGCATCAATAAACAATATCAGTCTTACCCACAAGAAAAGGGGATTTCACATATTTGAAAGAAGACAATACCTTTGTTGCTAACAGAACAGGTAGAAGGTATTGCTCACAATATTAGAAGTTTAGGCCTCTTTTTTAAAGCATCCCCTAAACTATTGGTCTGAATCTTAGCCAGGGATATCCTGTGGGTTCTTGGAGTTTTCCCTAGCATCTAACATCTTTCCAGCCCAACAATGGGTTCCTCTATCAAGCTCTCCATGTCTTTTTTTCTCTTTGTTGCTCCTGCCACTCAGTCATCTCCTTCTCTCATGATTTGTTTCTACCTCTCCTTGGTTGCTACCCTTTATAATCCCAATTTACTCAGGAGAACATCTCTATTTTCCCTTCCCAGGAGATACCTAGATGTGTCTCTTAAGTTCCTTTTTATCCCCAATTATTCAGAGGTTGTGGTTTACAGCTTGGGTATTCTTGGCTTTTAGTCTAAAATTCACTTGTGAGTGAGTACATTCTATAGCTATCTTTCTGGGCCTATGTTACCCCACTCAGGAGGATATTCTCCAAATACATCCACTTGCCTACAAATTTTAGGAAGTCATTTTTTTTTACTGCTCATTGTGTAAATTACCATAATTTATTAATCTGTTATTCAGTTGAGGGTCATCTAGTTTGTTTCCAGGTTCTTGCTACTATGGATAATGCTACTATGACCATAATTGAGCTAATGTCTTAGGGAAAAATGTACATCCTTTGGATATACGTCCAATAATGGTATTACTAGGTCATTAGGGAGATTGAAATGAATGACCACCTAAAGTGTCATTATACAACCTTCATCCATCAATGAATAGAGGAAGAAGCAGAGATCCATAGCTAAGCACCAGGTCTAGTTCCAGGTCCAGCTAAAGAGAAGAAGAAGAGAGTCTATATGAGCAAAGGTATAGCAATAATGAGAAGTCCTACAAAGAGAGCTAGCTGGAGCTTTGGGGAGTTCACTGAACCAAAAACAGCCACTGGGGAATCATCAGGAAAAGAAACTAAACCCTCCAAAGTTAGATGACTGTTGAATGGCATGGGCAGTATGTGAAACCTCATGAAGTAGGATCAGCCTATGTTCCTATGCATGAACTGGCACCTTGGAGCCCATTTCCTGAGGAGGAACCCACTCTCCTAATATTGGGATGAGGGAATTGGACCAACTTCAAATGGATACTCCAGATTGAAGTGACTCACCTTGAGACTCTTGCTCTCCTTGGGGAAAAGATGGGGGATTGGGTGGAGGGATGCTGAGGGAGGACTGTGAGGGATTGGGAGTAGGAAAGAGTGGGTGAGCAGGGGGATACATGGAAAAAATCATTTTAAGTAAAAATGAAAGAGAAGAAAAGAATATATTTTGTAGTAGGATTATTCTGGTAATGTTGTAAATATCTGTCCCACCTATAGGTTTAATTAAAAGCTGATTGGCCAAAGGCAAACAGAAAGTGTGTGGGGGGCTATCAGGCTAAGAAATCTCTGAGTACTGCAAGAAGAGACAGATGCCAGACCGATGCCAGATAGTCACCAGAGAGAACCGCCACAGACAGGACAAGAAGACAGCAACAGACACAGAGGAAAGAAGCTGAAATGCTGCTCTGAGAAAAGGTACCGAGCCACGTGGCTGAACAAGATTGGTTCAGCTCAGATGAAGGCATTAGCAAGTTATTTGCCTGGGTCCTAGGTCAATCAGCATAAAATTAATATAAGCCTGTGTGTGATTATTTGAGGCAAAGTGGGCCGAGAGTGAGACTAAAACCTTTGGTCCAGTCCTGGAAAATCCAGGCAGATCCATTAACAACAATATTTTCATTGTCAGTACTCTCTAACAAAAATTAGACACCTTCAATTATCGGCCACAAGCCATGCACTGTAATATGTATTTATTTCTTACTTACTGCAGTTCCTGAACCTCTATCTCTACTATGATTATCTGTAGCTATCTTATAATATTAAGTTTGTTACTAAATTATGCGACTGGATATGTTAAAAAAGAAGCATATGGTTCTAAAAAATAGGCCTTATTTCCTTGCAGGTATTTGAGTTGATAATTATATATTTTATCAATCCAATAATTAATAATGGCCATAAGCTTTTTCTAATAAGACTGAAGAAGTCAAGAATTTATGTCCATGTGGTGTACCATGATAGCAAAGTTAACTAAACCATGGAGTCTAATCTACCAGTGTGAAGTAGAGACACTGACAAGATACTATCAAATAATACTGCATAAAGTGACTGACGATGTAGATTACCTTGAAGGAGACACTAGGTAAAAAAGGGGACAAGTGAATGCCACATTAGAATCCTACAGAGTAAAAAGTCAAAGGCAAAGTGGTAAAGCTAGCAAGCAAAGATAGTTACAGTTATATTCAGGTAATAGAAAAACTTTCAAAATGCTGCTTTTACATATGAATTTAAACATAGTACCTATAAACAAGCATGCAGCATGAATGTGTGCTAATATGCTCACATTGACAAAACTCTTCATTTATGTTAGATTGTATAATTATTGTTTTTATAGCTTCTTTCTTTTGTAGCTGACTAGCTTAAAATTTTTTTAAAAAAATGTAGGAATAAAATGTATTACACAAACTTATGATAATATCATATCTGAAATTATTTGACCTTTGTATTCATATTTAATCTATAGAATAAATACTTGGTTAGACACAGGCTTAAAATTGAATTTTGTTTGTAAATCTAGAAGTTGTGTGAATGTGATCAATAGCCTTAGAAACTTAACTGTGAAGTGAGTTTCCATGCATTTCAATGATAAAGAGTTTTCCCAAACTCTATCTCCTGATTCTAAATAGTATGTACATGTTTGTGTGTGTGTGTGTGTGTGTGTGTGTGTGTGTGTGTGTGTGTGTGTGTATGTGTGTGTGTGTGTGTGTGAGTGTGTCCAGATGTATGTACACTTTGAGGGAAGAGGTCAATGTTGAATAACCATCTCTATTGCTTTTCACTTCACTTATTAATTTATTTACTTGCTTAATTATTTAGTTGGTGTTTTTCACTGAACTCAAGCATGATGAGCAGGCCAGTATGTTTCAGGAATCTCCCTATCTTCACCTTGCCAGCACTGGAATTGTAGGCATGCCCCACTATGCCTAACTGTTTAATCAGATGCTATGACCTGAACTCAGGTCCTCATGCTGGCACAGCAGGTACTTTACACACTAAGCTATCTTCCAAGATCATCTAGATATTATTTTAATATAATAGAAACCAATGTTATAGTTATAAATAATATTGACATATATATACATAAATAACTTTTAAAAGTGAAATTCCACCTCTCTATTCAGCTAGTATCCTTTGAATGTGAAATTCCTTTTGCAGGCTTTTCTACGTGAAGCTACTCTAGAAGATTTTAAACTTTTAGTCATGGCTCTTGGAAGTCAGATGCAGGAATATAAGTTAAAACTTGACAAATGTAGCCTATCTGGATTCCAAGCTTAAGGCACTACTTTCTGATTGTGAAGCTGCTTCAGGCTTCCAGCTATGAGCTGCATCTCCACCTAGACTTCCTTCCCAAGATGACTGTATTTTCAGAACAATGGACAGGGAACTTTCTCAAGTTGTTGCTATCAGGCATTCTGTCACAGAATTTGCTTATATTAAAATGCTGTCAATTTATTAAGAAGTACCTAATATATATATTATATTACATATATACATATATCACATTTATATTTCTGAAGATTCCAAGAATTTAATAACTATCTACTGTGTTTATTCATTTGGCAGAATGAAGACACTAAGATTACATGTGAATTTGTCTGTCTGACAAATGACAAATTGGGAGTTGAAGTCGAGGCTATTTCTTCAGGGGGTATTTTGCATCCACCAAAGTTCAAGTCCATTGTAACATCATCTAGTCAGATATACTGAAATCTAGATGTTAGCTGTATTATAAATAAAATGCTAACCTGGAAGTAATGCTTAGACATAGACTTTTGACAAGGTTTAATTCTAGGCATTAATTAAGGTTTGGCTCATCTGAATCCCATGTTAGACTCTACAACATCCTATATACTTGCATCTCCATACATACTACAGGAGGCTGATCAGCTCTCCTAAGGTCAAATGCATGTGAATGAAAGGCCGAGGGAATTCAAGATGAATGCCTCTGCCTCTTGCTGGTGCATCATTTCTTTTACAGTTTTCACATGCACAATCACTAAGTAGCTGGGCCATGTCAACAGGAAAAACTTCAATCACCCCTGAAGATGCAAACATCTTTTTTACTTTATTTTTTTACATTCCTTTTGCAGTTTCACCTCTGTTCTCAGCTGCCCTTTCCTCTCCCCACTGACCTTATGCAACTCCCTCCCCCCACTACTTCTTTGTTTCTATTCAGAAAAAGGCAGGCCTTCCATATGTATCATCAACAAAGCATGGCATATCAAGATGCAGTAACACAAACACCTCCTCTTGTATTAAGTCTGGACTAAGTAAACTAGTAGGAGGAATAGATTTCCAAGAGCCAGCCAAAGTGTTAGTGAATGCCCCTGTTCCCAACTTGTTAAAAGTCTCACAAGTAGACCAAGCTACACAACTGTCATATATATGTAGGTCAGTTCCATGCAGGCTCCCTGGTTGTTAGTTGAGACTCTGTGAGTTCTTATAAGTGAGGTTAGTTGTTTCTGTGGGTTTTCTTGTGATGTTCTTAACCTCCAGGCTCTTATGATCCTTCCTTCTTTTCAGCAGGGTTCCCAAACTTTGGCTAATGTTTGGCTATGGGAATTTGCACCTTTTTCCATCAGTTGTTGGATGAAAGCTCTTTGATGCCATTTGAGCCAGGCACCAATCTGATCACAGAAGAAGGCCAGTTCAAGTTGTTATCCATTATTCTAGGGGTCTTATTTGGGTCATTCTTGTAGGTTCATGCCCCCCTCCAGTCATCTCTTTCACTACTCTTCCCCTTCATCCATTCCTTAAACTAATCTCAGATTTCCATCGGAAACCTGATATGTCATGTGTTGTTCACACACATGGGAGGCCTGTCCATTTCTGCACAGATACAGAAAAGGGGTGGATTGAGGTAGGGAGGAGGGGATGGAAGAGAAAGAGATGGCAAGAGAGGAAGCTAAAAAATTGCAGTCAAAATGTAAAATAAATAAAATAGTAAATTTTTTTAAAATTAAAAAAGAATAGATGACCACAATCAAGCATCTCATTGGAAAATGCAATTGAAAATAAGTTGAAAAACCACGATTGCATTAAGAAAACAAGGATAATCTGAAAGTTTTATATAATAAATATACTTTAGTGAAATGTATGCATTGTATTCCTATACAAACATATGACACATATAATAAAAGAAATGTAGGATTAGAAATCAGAAATCAGTTCCAGGTTCCAGTTCTGGGACCAGGATATGTCTGTGGTGCCTGTCTCCATATACTCCTTAGCAGACAGGAATAGAGTCTGGCTGTGAGGGGATCCTCCAGCTGCTTCTAAAACAAGGGAATTTGCACAGACACCTCACCTCCAACTTCATCAGCAGAGAAGGACTGAGGACTTAGAAATCCAGACTAAGACTTTGCCCAGAGGAGAAGTGAGGTCAGCAGGCCCTGACACCTAAATCTCTGCCCGGAAAAGTTGCATTCTGGGACCAGGGTCTGTCTGTGGTGCATGTATCCACACACTCCTTAGCAGATAGGAATACAGTTTGGCTGTGAGTGGCTCCTCCAACTGCACCTAAAAGAGGGGGCATCACACAATGACCCTGCCCTCAACTGTATCAGCAGAGAATGACTGAGGACTTCAAATTCAGACCTTTGCCCAGAGCAAAGTCAGAGTTTGAGCAGACCCCTTGCTCAGAGGCAATAGGAGACATACAAGATCTCTTGCTACAACTGACCAGGAGCCACCTAATTGTGAACCACTGAAACCAAGGGCAGACACAAGTGCAATAATACATATAATAAGATAAAGAACAACAAGATAACTCCAGAAGAAAGTGATGGTTCTACAACTACAAGAACTGAATAGAGTAATGAAGAGGAAGCAGAAGGAAGCAACACCAAAAATGCCTTTAAGAAGATCATTGAAGTTCTCAAAAAAGATATGAAAAATTCCCTTAAAGAAATAGAAGAAAATACAAACAAAAAATTGGAAGAGATGAACAAATGTTTAAAAGAAAACAAAGAAAAGGTAAACCAAAAAATGAAAGAAACATGCTGGGAACTAAAAACTTAAATAGAAGCAATAAAAATGACACAAAATGAGGCAAAGATGGAAATAGAAAACCTGAAGAAAAGAGCTAGAAACACAAATACAAGCAAAACAAACAGAATTCAAGAGATGGAAGATAGAATCTCTGAAGTGGAAGATTCAGTAGCTCAAATAGATATATCAGTAAAAGAAAATACTAAAACCAAAAAAGCTATAACACAAAATATTCAGGAAATCTGTGACATCATGAAAAGACCTAACTTGAGAAAAATAGGAATAGAAGAAGAAGAATACCAGCTCAAAGGCACAGAAAATGTTTTCAATAAAATCATAGAAGAAAACACAACTAACTTATAGAAGGAAATGCCTATAAAGATACAAGAAGCTTAAAGAACACCAAATAGATATGACCCCCCAAAAAAGTCAGCACACCACATAATAATCAAGCCACATAACATACAGAATGAAGAAAAAAAGTTTTAGAGCTACAAAATAAAAGAGCCAACTTATTTATAAAGACAGACCCATCAGAATAACACTTGACTATGCAATGGAAACGATGAAAGCTATAAGGGCTTGGCCAGAAGTTATATAGATGCTAAAAGAGCATGGCTGCCAAACTACAAAACTATATCCTGAAAAATTATCAATCACCATAGATGGAGTAAACAAGATATTTCATGACAAAGTCAGACTGAAACAATACCTATCTACAAATCCAGCACTACAGAAAGCATTCGAGGGAAAACTGCAACCTAAGTACTCCAGATACACCCATGAAACCACAATCAATAATCCCACAGAAGAATGCCCCAGAGAAAGGAAATACAAACAAGTTACCACCAAAAAGAGCAGAAAATATCAAGCAATGCTCACTAATATCCTTTAATATCAATGAACTCATTTCACCTATGAAAAGACACACAATAACAAGATGGATACAACAACAGAAGCCATCCTTCTGTTGCCCACAAAAAACACACCTCAACCACAAAGATAGACACAGGCTCAGAGTAAAGGGTTATGAAATGATTTTCCAGACAAATGGTCCTTAGGGACAAGCTAGGGTTCTATTCTAATATCTAATAAAGTAGACTTTAAGCTAAAAGCAATTAAAAGGGATCAACTTGGTCATTACTTATTCATCACAGGAATAATTGGTCAAGAGAGGATTTCAATCCTGAATATTTATGCCCCTAATATAAGGGCACCTACCTATGTAAAAGAAACACTGCTAAAGCTCAAATCCTACATCAATTCTAACACCCTAATAGTGGGAGACATCCTACTTTCACCCCCAGATAGATGAACCAGACAGAGACTCAACAGAGAAATATGGAGTCTAACAGAGGTTATGATACAAATGGATTTAATAGATATCTACAGAAGCTTTCACCCAAATGCAAAGGAATATACATATTTCACAGCTCCTCATGGAACTTTTTTCCAAAATGACCACATAATTGGTCATAAAGCAAATATCAACAGATAAAAAAATGAATATAATCTCTTGTAACATATTGGACAACAAGGGCCTAAAGTAGACTTCAACAACATCAAAAATCAAAGAAAGCCTAACAACTCATGGAAACTAAATATCACTCAGCTGAACCACCTCTGGGTCAAGGAAGAAATTAAGAAAGAAATCAAAGTCTTCCTAGAATTTAATAAAAATGAATCCACATCATACCCAAACATATGGGACACAATGAAAGCAGTCTTAAGATGAAAATTCATAGTGCTAGATGCCTCTATGAAAATCCTAGAGAAATCCCACACTAGAGAACTAACAGCTCAGCTGAATGCCTTAGAACAATTAGAAGCAAACTCAACTAGAAGGTATTGATGGCAGGCAATAATCAGTCTTAGAGCTGAAATCAATACAATTGAAACAAAAAGAACAATACAAAGAATCAATGAATCAAAGAGTTGGTTCTTTGAGAAAGTCAACAAGATAGATAACCCCTTATCCAAATTAATAAAAAGCAGAGACAGAGATTTTCCAAATCAATACAATCAGAAATGAAGAGGGGGACACAACATCAGACACCCAGGAAATTCAGAGAATTATCAGATTATACTTTGAAAATCTATATTCCACAAAAAATGGAAAACCTAGAAGAAATGGCCAGCTTTCTGGACAGGTACCATTTACCAAAATTAAATGAAGAACAGATTAATTACCTAAACAGGCCAATAACCATTAAATGATATTGAAGTTGTCATTAAAAGCCTCTGGAAAAATAAAAGCCCAGGTCCAGATGGTTTCAGTGCTGAATTCTACCAGACATTCAAAGAAGAATTACTACCATTACACTTCAAACTATTTAGTACAGAAAAAACTGAAGTAATAATGCCAAATTACATGTATGATGCAACAAATGCCCTAATACCCAAGCAAATAGTATTAAATACCTCGTAGTAAGTATAACCAAAGAAGTAACAGATATATTTGACAAAAATTTTAAATCACTAAAGAAAGAAATTGATGAGGATATCAGTAAATGGAAAGCTCTCCCATGTTTCTGAATATTTAGTATCAACATAGTAAAAAATGGCAAATCTACCAAAAGCAATCTACAGAATCAATGCACTGCCCATCAAGATCCCAACACATTATTTTTTGAATCCTGAAAGAACAATACTCAATTTCATTTGTAATAACAGGAAAGCCAGGATTGTCAAAACAATTTTGTTCAACAAAAGAACCTCAGAAGGCTTCAACATCCCTGAATTTAATTATACTATAGAGCTACAGTAATATAAACAGCCTGGTATTAGCATAAAAACAGACTTGTGAATCAATGGAATAGGACTGAGAATCCAGACATCAACCCAAAATCCTATGAACACCTGATCTTTGACAAAGAGGCCCAAAATATTCAAAGGAAAAAATATAGTATATTTGAAAAATGGCATTGGCACAGCTGGATGGTAGTGTGCAGAAAAATGCAAATAGATCCGAGCCTGTCACCCTGCACAAAACTCAAATCCAAGTGGATCAAAGACCTCAACATAAACTCAGCCACTTTGACCTTGATAGAAAAGAAAGTGGGAAATACACTTCTACAAATTGGCACAGGCCACCACTTCCTAAATATAACACCAGTGGCACAAACACTAAGATCAACAATCAATAAGTGGGATGGCCTGAAGCTGAGAAGCTTCTGTAAAACCAAGTACACTGTCAATAGGACAAAAGAACAGCCAACACAATGGGAAAAGGTTTTCACCAACCCTACAAGTGATAGAGGATTGATCTCTAAAATATATAAAGAACCCAAGAATCTAGAGCCCAATGCCTTGGATAAACCAATCAAAAAATGAAGTTCAGAACTGAAAAGGGAATTCTCAGCAGAAGAATTACAAATGGCTGAAAGGCACTTGAAAGGAGTGCTCATCATCCTTAGCCATCAGAGAAATGCAAATCAAAACAACTTTGAGATACCACCTGACACCTGTCAGATTGGCTAAGATAAAAGACACAGAAGACAGCCTATGCTGGAGAGGTTGTGGGGCAAGGGGAACACTCCTCCATTGTTGGAGGGAGTGTAAGCTTGTTCAGCCACTTTGGAATGCAGTATGGTGGTTTCTCAGAAAACTGAGAATCAATCTCCCCAAGGACCCAGCAATACCACTTCTGGGTGTATAACCTAAAGATGCACAGTCACACTCCAAAGGCATTAGCTCAACTATGTTCATAGCAGTGTTATTTGTAATAGCAAGAACCTGAAAACAACCTAGATGACCTTCACCTGAAGAATGGATTAACAAACTGTGGTACATTTACACAATGTAGTAGTACTCAGCAGTAAGAAAAAATGATATCCTAAAATTTTCAGGCAAATGGATGGATTTGGAGAATATCCTCCTGAGCAAGGTGTGATAAATCCAGAAAGATAAGCAGAGGATGTACTCACTCATTAGTGGACTCTAAACAAACAAACAAACAAAACAAAAAAGCAAAGCATGCCCAAGCTGCATACCACAACTACTGAACAGCTTGGGATCAGAAACACCTTGATCTGGCCCTTTGGATCCCACTCCCACTAGAGGAATATCTGACTGAGTCTTGATGCTGGGGTAGAATACTGGATTTACCATGAGTGGAGGCTGAACAAAGCAATATTGGGACCCTAGGACCTTGGGACCACCTGCCCATGGTGGGGATGGGTAGATGTGGAGAAGAAAGAATGAACTGATATGGTGGGAGGAGGAAGGAACCTTGAATAAGGATATACAAGGATAGAAAATGTGACTTCTTTATTCATAATAATAAAGAAAAAAACAAAAACCATAAATAAATAAATACATTAAATAAATAAATATGTTAAATGCCATGTTTATCCTGTAGATCTCTGAAGTGCTTGAAAATGACATCTTTATCTAAAATATATCTTTGTATGACTTTGAATAAAATCAGAAATCTACATTTTTAGTAGCCTCCTTAACTTTCTTTAATAAATAATGTAAAAATAGCATTGAAATGTAATTTTTTCCATTTCTATTTAGGCTTTTGAATGTTTTTATATGTGTAAAGTGTGTGTGTGTGTGTTCATATCTTAAACAGGACATGCATCTCATGCATATGTGGCCATTAGATAACAATTCTTGGTATTAATACTTTATTACCACCACCTATGAGAAAGAATATTTTGGTTTTGTACACTAAGTCAATTGTACAGAGCTTTTAAAGTCTGTATATGTAGCCCAAGAAGTGCTCCAACTTGCTTCACTATCATATTTTTAGCACTGAATAAGTTCAGACACCTGTTTTTCCTGTAATATTGTTGTGGACCTCTTCATACACACAGTTCCACTTCTTTGCCCATAGGTCTATACTCGGACAAAGTTTTGATCACTGAATACCTCTGCTTTTGTTTGTTTTATTGCTTTCTTTTCTTTTTATATTTGTGGGAGCTGTTTTTATGTGATAAGGCAGTCACAAGTATGTCTGCTCTACTTTGGCAGTCCAGTGCCTTGGGATTTCATACAAAAATGTGTTTATTCTCCCCTTGGAAACAGCACTCAGTAGTCACACTCTAGCCCTTAGATCACAGAAAGCCCAGAGCCATCAGTGGACTGACTGTACTTGAAGACAAACCCTGTACAGGACTCATGATTGGGCTTGCTCAGCGTCTTCCACCGACCTCAACCCAGTGGGTGTCCCATGGAAAGACAGTTCAGGGAAGAAGGAGGCAACAGGGGAAGAACAGTGCTTTGAGGCCATATGGTTCAAAGGTACCAGGTACAGTGATAAAAGAAAAGCTGTTTGCCAGTAGTGTTAGGGAGACCCTAAACAGACCCTAATGTATTTTTCAGAGACAGTCACAGGCTGCTGAAAGCAAACCCGCTGGCCTTAAACAAGTAACTTAATAGCCTCATTTTTCTCCTGGAGGGTAATGATAGAATAGAAATATGTCGTTGGTATTTCTTATAATCCATACTATAACTTTGCATTACTAAATGAAATTGATTGTAGACATTTTACTAGTAATATATAAAATTATGTACATGTCTGTGTCTTTTAATTATCTTAAGTCAATTCCTGAATGATTATAAGTGCTTGAAATTGATTAATTTTCTACCGGTCTCGTTGGACAAATTACCTAATATCTATAATGACTATTGTTTTCATTTCCTCCAAATAAAAGACATTTCATTTGTCTTCTCATTATAGATAAAATGTGGGCTCCATTATAAAGTAAGTCTAACAGAGACAGATAAATGACATGTGATTGGTTTCTTATGCATATTATAAAAAATTATGCTGTGATATTTTGAAGGAAGCTATGGGCTATAAAGCTATATATAAAGAAACATTTGTAGGATAAAAATATGGCTGGTAGTTGCTTTTTTTCCATTTTTTGAATATTATGACATAATTTACCTATGGATTTTTTCTTCAGTTTTTTTTTATTTAAAAAGTGTTTTAACATACTAATCATTGTTCCCCCTCCGTCCCCTCTTCCCATTCTTCATCATGTCCCACTCCCCCACCCCATGCCCCCATCCATTTCTCAGAGAGGATGAGAACTCCCTGGATGACTCAATGTGGTCTAGAATATCCAGTTGAGGTAGGACCAAGCCCTTCCCCCCTATACCAAGACTGAGCACTATGATCCTCTGTAGGAAATGGTCCCACTGCTAGAGGCTCCACAAACTGTCCATGCTATTTAACTGTCATCCACACTCAGAGGGCTTAGTTCACTCATAAATGATGTAAAACAAAGGATAAGCAGACTACAACCCACAACTCCAGAGCAGCTAGATAAGAAGGAGGATCTTAAGAGAGAAATTGTAAAATAGATTGTTAGAAGGAACAAAACTGATTAGATAGATACTGAGGAATGAGAAAGGAAGAAACAAAATAAAATTTTGATAAAAACCACTTGAGCCTTGGAGGAAAACATGAGCTAGAACCACAGTTTTGTAGCTGTTTACTATCTGAGAAGCCTTGCTCATCTAAAGGCAACTCTTTTAAAATTTCCTACTTGGTGCTACACAGTAGATTGGGAGGATTCACAAGTCTGAGGAAGATGCAGCTGGGTTGATAAGGATCTACAGCTTCCTTCACATTTGATGTAGCCAGTGAAGAGGGATACTGCTGTTCAAGTATTTGTCAACCTACCTGAGATACTTCCTAAGTCTATGGACCATTCTTCCCTCAATGTCCTTCCTGTGAAGAACCATGCCTGCCCTGTAAGATGAAAGACCAGATCTCTGTGCTAGTATATTTGACAGGCACATAGAGAAGTTAGAAGGGACTGATTTTGATAGCTACAGCAGAGAATTATGGGCCAAAGAGAGGTAGGCTTGCCACCATACACAGAAGGTCTTTCTAAAAATAAAAGAGCTCTGAAAATGGTCTATCTGCCAGGGTGATTGATAGTCCTTATATTACTTATATTACTAAAAGGTGAATAAATCCATTTGTGTAAATACTCATGGCTGTGAGTTGGGCTTTCCCATTCTAAATGCTTATTACTTAATTCACGCTGTGAATAGGCTCCTTCTGAGTGTGGAGGTCAGAGGTCAGCGTTAGGTATCATTCCACAAGTGCCATGCAACTCACTTTATTTAGTTTTCGAAGATACAATCTGAAGATTTCTGACTGGCCCCAGTCAATTTTCCCTAGCATTGGTCAGTAGGCCCATCAATCTTTCCCAGTCCTGAAAATACAGTGATATCCATCATATCTTTCTTCTTACATGGGGTTTGGACATTGAATTCAGAACTTCAAGCTTTCTCAACTAGCACATCACCAGCTGAGATATTTTCTCAGCTGGAGTTCTGTCTTTGATCCAGCACAGGAATTTCCTTCACACCTTCTTGGAAAATGAACATACCAGCCACATTTTGTGTACCTGCTTATCTGTTAAATGCACTTGCTACTATTTTCAGCTTACTCTTTTGAAGGCTGTAATTCATTGTTTATGAAAAAGCAATCTTTCTGGCAAGGGCAAAGGGAATGGTTTGTGGATGTAAGTAGACAAACCTTATTTAACCAAAGCATTAAATTCTTCCTCCTGTTGACTGGTCTGTAAGCAAACAGTGATCCTTTTCTTCAAGCTCAGATTGTTCTTATGACTGCAAATAGGGGGAACCTGACTTTCTGTTACTTTTAAGTCAGTGCAGATACTTTTATTTCATTGGTCACTTTTCATGGCCCAAGTATTGAATAACAGTCATGTAGACAGTTCTTTTTTTTTGTTTTGTTTTAATTGACCTTTTTTATTACTTTACGACTAATACAGCTTGTGCTCAATTATTAAAATAAATTTCTAAGTTAGTATGTGAAGTAATGGGTTTTATTGTGTCACTTTGAAATACACACAACACTGTACTTTGTTCTTATTTATTCTCCTTCACTACTCTCCCCCAGTCACTCTTTTTTTTTCCTTCTTTATTTTGTATTTATCAAAAAAAAAACAGTAAAAAGAATTTAAAATGCGGAAGAGTTAACAATAACTATACGGAGGATAAGAATCATAAGCATGGCTTATCAAGGGTGAAAATGCAAATAAGATTGCTACACATATATTTTCTTTGTGTTCAGCTTTCCCTCTGAATTTTTTTTCCATCCCTGTATATCCTTATTCAAGGTCTCTTCCCCCTCCCACCACATCTGGTCATTTTTCTTCTCTGCAACTCCCCATCCCATCCCTGGGCAGGGAGCAGACAGTCCTATGGTCCTACTGACCCAATAATGCTTGGATCAGTCTTCACTCCTGGCCAAATCCAGTTTTGTCCCCCCTCCCTCAAGAGTGAGTCTGGTATTCCTATAGTTGGACTGCTGTTTGAAGGGTCAGTCCAGGGTGTTTCTGATCCCAAGCTGTTCAGTAGTTGTGGTTTGCAGCTTGGGCATGCTTGGCTTTTTTTCTTGTTTGTTTGTTTAGAGACCACTAGTGAGTGAGTACATACCCTGCTTATCTCTCTGAGTTTGTGATACCTCGCTCAGGAGGATATTCTCCAAATACATCCATTTGCCTGTGAATTTTAGGATATCATTTTTTCTTACTGCTGAGTAGTATTCCATTGTGTAGATGAACCACAGTTTGTTAATCCATTCTTCAGTTGAGGGACATCTAGGTTGTTTCCAGGTTCTTGCTATTACAAATAATGCTGCTATGAACATAGTTGAGCTAATACCTTTGGAGTGTGAATGAGCCTCTTTAGGGTATACACCCAGAAGTGGTATTGCTGGGTCCTTGGGGAGATTGATTCTCAATAGGAATAGAAGAAGGAGAAGAATACCAGTTCTACATGCAGGTGCTTATCAAGATATTTGTTAGTACCCAGGTACTGTAGAATTTTTTATTTGTAATAGATTATGTATAGGATTAATTAGGGGGTCAAACTACACCCAGGGATTCCTCAGTGGTACCTACAAACTAGTATCAATGATACACTTGATGTTAATGCCAATTGATTAAGTTCTGACGTGAGTCATGGGGAGCCTTATAACACTTCTAAGATACATATAGGATTATTATTTAATAGACAATTGGCTAAGGGTCAGAAAGATATTTTCCTGCATTGACTATAAATGGTAGAACTAAAACCTTAGCAAAAGTTTTCTTTTTTTTTTTTTCTTTATTTTGTATTTATCAAAAAAAAAAAACAGTAAAAAGAATTTAAAATGCAGAAGAGTTAACAATAACTATACAGAGGATAAGAATCATAAGCATGGCTTATCAAGGGTAGAAATACAAATAAGATTGCTACACATATATTTTCTTTGTGTTCAGCTTTCCCTATATATCCTTATTCAAG
>PVIH01014860.1:9830-52018 GCA_004025045.1 Sigmodon hispidus
CTCTCTCTCTCTCTCTCTCTCTCTCTCTCTCTCTCTCTCTCTCTCTCTCTCTCTCTCTCTCTCTCTCTCTCTCTCTCTCTCTCTCTCGTAGGTACTCTACCATTGAGGCATGCCCCTAAGCCCTTGACAGGGAATTCCTAGGGAAGTACTCTATACCATGAAGTGAACCAGGCCCCAGCCCCTCACTGGGGAATTTTAAGCAGGTGCTCCACCAGTGAGTCATACCCCAGCTCCTCTCTGGGAGATTCTAGGCAGGGGCTCCTCCAGTGAGCTACATCCCAACTCTTATTTTTTAAGACAGAGTCTCACTGTGTAGCCTAGGGTAGCCTCAAACTTTCAATTCTCTGGCTTCAGCCTTCGCAGTAGCTGGGACTCTAGACATGCAAACCCATATTCAACTTATAATAATTTTCTAAACACTGCATGTCTGTGCTGTGGTTTCCTGTTTTCTTAGAAAACTGCGGGGCTGGAGAGATGGCTCAGCGGTTAAGAGCACTGACTGCTCTTCCAGAGGACCTGAGTTCAATTCCCGGCACCCACATAGCAGCTCACAACTGTCTGTAGTTCCAGTTCCCAGTTCCAGGCAAACATCAAGGCAAATAAATAAATAAATAAAGTTAAAAAAAAAAGGGGGGCTGGAGAGATGGCTCAGCGGTTAAGAGCACTGACTGTTCTTCCAGAGGACCTGAGTTCAATTCCCAGCAACCACATGGTGGCTCACAACCATCTATGATGAGGTCTTGTGCCCTCTTCTGTAAAACTGTATGCATAATAAATAAATAAATCTTAAAAAAAAAAAAAAGAAAAAAAAAAGAAAACTGCATCTGCTCTCTCCTACTTACCCCTCCCCAACCCTGGACTCTCCATAGTTAGGAGTCTCACTAACCTCATTCGCTAAGCTACACTTCCACTGGCATCCAGACAAGGTACAGCATCCCAGCTTGGAACAGGTCACCTGTACCCAGGAAGCTCTCCAGAGCAATGACTCCTCAGAAGACCAGGTAGGAAAAACATTTTCATTTAAGGAGTTGGAAGCCCATCAGTGAAGCATAATGAGATTGTCACAAAAGGGAGGGAGGAGCCAGGCATGGTGATCCATGCCTTTAATCCCAGCACTCAGTAGGCAGAGGAGGCAGGCAATGTCTATGAGTCCAAGGCCAGCCTTGTCTACAGAGGGAATTCCAGGACAGGCTACAAAGCTACACAGGGAAAGAAACCCTGTCTCCAAAACAAAAATTTAAAAAAGAGAGAGGGATGGAGGGAGGGAGGGAAGAGAGAAAGGTGGAAAGAGAGGAAGGAGGAAATAACAAAACTGCATGGAATAGAAGAGGCCCGTGATCCCAGCACTTAGGAGATAGAGACAGGCAGATCAGAAGTTCAAGACCAGCTGGGCTACAGGCTCAAAATCCTGCTCAAAAATAAACATTTAAAAAGAAGTGTTCAAAAAAAAGTGCTCAAAAGAGAAGGAGAGAGAGAGAGGAAAAGAGGGAGAGAGAAGTTAATGATAAATAAATTATATTCATAGCCAGGTAAATGAGTATCAGTGGATAAAGACATTTGTAGTAAGATCCTAGAGACCTGAGTTCAGTCCCTGGAACCCACATGGCTGAAGAAGAAAACCAACTCTCTTGGGTTGTTTCTCTAACTTCAAATGTGCCCTGTAAAACATGTGTGTATACACATAAATAAACAAGTTAGTTAGACATAATAACTTTTGGTTTGTTTCAGTTTTCAAAACAAGTTTCTCTGTGTAGCCCTGGCTGTCCTGGAACTCAACCTGTAGATCAGGCTGGCCTTGAACTCATCAAAATCCACTTGCCTGTGCCTCCTCAGTGTTGGGATTAAAAGTGTGCATCACTACCACTTGACTCAATAAATATAATTTTTAAAAATGTTCGGGTCTGGCCAGGTGTGGTGCTGCAGGCCTATCCCCTCAGCATCTGCAGAGGATCAAGAGTTGAAGGCTCACCCTGTTTAAAAAAAAATCTGGGGGCTGGAGAGATTGCTCAGCGGTTAAGAGCACCTTCTGCTCTTCCAGAGGACCCGGGTTCGATTCCCAGCACCCACATGGCAGCTAACAACTGTCTGTAGTTCCAGTTCCAGGCAAACACCAAGGCAAATAAATAAATAAATAAATAATAAATAAAGTTTTAACAAAAAAAAAAAATCTGATGTCCTGTCTATCAAAGTGCTGTTGATCCTTCTGAATGGACACCACCCTCTAAATGACCAAATAGGCAGAGCCTAATGCAGAGCCCTGAACTCCCTTAGGGTGTGCCCTAAGCAGACAGTAGCTTTGGGTTCTAAGGAATCTAGGTCACCAAATCCTTCCACCTTGACCTCTGTCAGGAACCTATGAGGGCTAGGAAAAGGCAGGGCTAGAATTCAGGTCATCCCACTCAGAGATGATCCTGTGACCTGAGTTAGCCAGCATTCTTCCCATTCTAAAGAAATGTGGAAATGACAAGCCACAAATGGCCACTGAAATTGTGACTGTGCAAGTATGTGTACAAAGGTTTACATGAATCCAATGTCAGAAGTTAATCTCAGGTGTCCTTCCTTGAGGATTGTCCACCCTTGGTGTTTTTTTAATTTATTTTATTTTTTTAAAGATTTATTTATTTATTATATATACAGTATACAGAAGAGGGTACCAGATGTCATCATAGATGGTTGTGAGCCATCATGTGGTTGCTGGGAACTGAACTCAGGACCTCTGGAAGAACAGTCAGTGCTCTTAACCTCTGAGCCATCTCTCCAGTCCTAAAATTTATTTTTACTTACATGTCTGTAGTTATGTGTGCATGTAAGTGCAGGTACACAGAGAGGTCAGGATCTCCTGGAACTAGAATTTCAAGTTTGTTGTGAATTACTCAATTTGAGTCCTCTGCAAAAGCAATAAGCACTTGTAACTACTAGCCACCTCTCTGGTGTCCATTTACCTAGTGTCCTGAGACCAGCTCTCTCATGGTCCTGAGGCTTACCATGGAAGGAGGTTAGTCAAGGCCCAGGATCCACCTGTCTTTGTCTCCCAGATGCTGGGATTACAGTACATGCCCCAAAGCTCCACTTTTTATAAGGGTTCTGGTAATGGAACTCATGTTCTCATGCTTTCAAACTTGTTAACCTCAGGCTCAAGCATCTGTGACTAACATGAAATTATTTAAAATTTAACACAGTTGAAAATCTATCCCGGGGGCTGGAGAGATGGCTCAGCGGTTAAGAGCACCATCCGCTCTTCCAGAGGACCCGGGTTCGATTCCCAGCACCCACATGGCAGCTAACAACTGTCTGTAGTTCCAGTTCCAGGCAAACACCAAGGCAAATAAATAATAAATAAATAAATAAATAAATAAATAAAGTTAAAAAAAAAAAAGAAAGAAAATCTATCCCAAGCTGCTTATGGTGGCACATACCTTTAAATCCCAACACTTAGGAGGCAGAGGCAGGCAGGTCTCTGAATTGTAAGCCAGCCTTGTCTACCTAGTAAGCTCTAAACCAATCAGAGTTACAAGGTAAGACTGGGGGTGGGGGTAGGAACAGAAAAAAAAAAAAAAGGACAAGAAAAAAGTTTTGGGGCTGTGGTGCTGCCCCACTTTTAATCCTAACATTCTGGAAGAAGAGGCAAGTGGATCTCTAAGTTCAAGGCCAACCTGGTCTACAAAGTGAGTTCCAGGACAGCCTGGGCTACACAGAGAAACGCTATCACAGGGAAAGAAAGAAGCAAAAAAGAAAATAAGTTTAAAACAAAAGGGTAGGGGCTGGAGAGATGGCTCAGAGGTTAAGAGCACCATCTGCTCTTCCAGAGGACCCGGGTTCGATTCCCAGCACCCACATGGCAGCTAACAACTGTCTGTAGTTCCAGTTCAAGGCTAATAAATAAATAAAGTTTTTTAAAAAAAAAAATTTAAAAAAAAAAAAAACAAAAGGGTAAAGCATGGATTAAATGCATTAAAGATTCCTCACACAAGGCACCAAAATGTGTAGACGTAATGCATTTAACTCTGTGCCACCAATCATGTGTCAGCATCACATTAAGGAAAGAAATTAAAGCCCTTGGTGTCATTTAAGCAAGAACAAGTCTAGATTAGAATGCCTCGCACTCCCATGTCTCCTTCTCTTCTGCCTGTTGTACGTGTCTGAATCTGTGCCTGCCTTGAGGCTGTCCTGTGAGTCTGTCCTAGGAGTGTCTATCTGTCTGTGTGTCTCTGTACTTGTGTGTTCTGGAAAAAAATTGAGGGGAGGAGGTATGTGTTTCAAGGACAGGGTTTCTCTGTGTAGCTATGACTGTCCTGGAACTTGCTTTGTAGACCAGGCTGGCCTTGAACTTACGTAGATCCACCTGCGGCTGCCTCCTAACTCCTGGGGCTAAAGGTGTGCACCACCACACCCAGAAAAAAAACACAGCAGAAAATGTTTTTAAAAGGTTTTTAAATATTGAAGCCCTCGGGGAGATTGAAGCAGACAGATCTGTGTGAGTTTGAAGCCAGCACAATCTACATGGTGTAGATTATTCCAGAGCAGCCAGGGCTACATAAGACAGACAGACAGACAGACACTTTATGGGGTAGCCAGAGTGCATGTATAGCAGTCCAGAGGACAAAATGTAAAACTTTCCTCCTACCAAGAAAGTTCCAGGGATCAAACTCACATTGTCAGGTTTGGTGGGTCTTTAATGTTTGGTGGGGGAGGGGGATTTGTTGTTTTGGTGGGTTGTTTGTTGCAGGCAGCATGTGTAGTCACAGCTCTTAAGAACACGGGTGGTTCTCTTGGCCCACACCTTCACAGAGTCACCCTGAGGGTGGAGCCTGGATCTAATACTGCCTTTGAGGTCCCTATGATCACACACAGTGGCCCAGTTATCCCAGGAAGGCCAAGGGCCAGCCACATCTGGTTGTGCACACCTGTCATTCCAGAACTGGGGAGGCTGAAGTGACAGGACTTCAGAGCCTGAGCCACTGACGGAGTTCAAGGTTAGACCGAACTTATTGAGACTCCCCAGCCAGGTCTCAGATCCACCCACCTCCCAAGTGCTGGGATCAAAGGTGTGCGCCACATTTTGTTTTTTAAGTCAGTTCTCATATAGTCCATGCTGGCCTCAAACTCACTATATAACCAGGATGATCTTGAACTTCTGATTCTCTTTTTTTTTTCTTAACTTTTTATTTATTTGCCTTGGTGTTTGCCTGGAACTGGGAACTGGAACTACAGACAGCTGTGAGCTGCCAGTGGTTGCTGGGAATTGAACCCCAGTCCTCTGGAAGAGCAGTCAGTGCTCCCAACCACTGAGCCATCTCTCCAGCCCCGTGATTCTCTTAATTCTACTTTCCACCTCAGGACTTTTTTGTTTGTTTTGGTTATCCTGACAAAGTTTCCCTGTGTAGCCCTGGCCATCCCGGAACTTCCTTTGCAAACTAGACTGGCCTTGAACTCATAATGATCCAACAGCCTCTGCCTCCCAAGTGCTGGGATTAAAGGCATGCACCACTATAGTCTTGAAGATAAAATAAATCATATTTCAGATTATTTTAGGTCACAAAGTAGAAGCATTACACCAGCAAAATGCCAACATTTAAGAATTGTAAACAGGCTCTCTCTCTCTCCTACCCCCTCTTTCTCCCTCTCTCTCTCTCTCCCCCTCCCCCACTTCACCCATTCCCCTAATAAACTCAACGTGGCTCCCTGAAGAAAAAAAAAAGAATTGGAAATATCTTGAAGGGCTGGTGAGAGGCTCAGCAGGCAAAGAGGTTTGCTGCCAAGCCTGAAGGCCTGCATTTGATGCCTGGGATCCACATGGTGGAAGGGAAGAATCAGCTCCCACAAGTTGTCCTTTGACCTCTATATGATGCTCTCTCTCTCTCTCTCTCTCTCTTCTCTTTCCCCACACACATACACACACGGTAACTTTAAAAACAGCAGGAATTCTAAAAAGCAATGTCATAATGACAGTTACTGCCATTTTACAAGGAGCTGAGAAACTGAACTTGCTGAGGTCACCTAGCTGGTATGGTAGTGACGCTCCATGACAAGGGTGCACTCTGAGAAACAAGTCAGTAGTTAATGTCGTTATCATCATGAAGAGCACTTCCACACACTGAGTGGTACGTGTTCTCGTCATTCTCTTGATGCAATAGAGAGACTGGGTAAACAAGATGTATGAGTATTGCATGAATTCTATTTGGTATTATAATAAAAACCCAGAGCCAGATATTGGGGAAAAGCTGAAATATCAGAGAGCCAAGATATAAACCACAGTCACTTCTCACCCATCCAACTCCTCAGGACCCTCTCCACGACTCCTCAGACCATCCTCAGCCAAAAAGGGAAGTACAGGCAAAGATGAACTCGTCCCTCCTCTGTCTGCCCAGCAACCTCACTAAGACGTTTACCTTTTCTAGAGCTAAGATTAAACGTGTGTGCCACCACCACCTGGCTCTGTTAAATTTTGAACTCACAGAGATCCAGCCATACCTCTGCCTCCCAGTGAAGGGATTAAAGAAAGACATGGGTCACTACTTCCTGACCTTCATGACTTGGCTCTGTCCTCTGATATTCCAGACTATTTTTATTAAATATGCAATATATCTCCATGTATGATATTGCTGTTGATCAAACACCAAGGCTATTTCATGGAAACTTCTTTTTATATACATACTCTAATGAGGACAGTATGGGCTAAAGAACTGTCCCAGTGGGTGAGGACACTTAACTGCTCAGTCAGGAGGACCTGAATCAAAAAGATCTCAGCCTAGCTCCAGTTTAAGTGAAAGAGCTTGTCTCAAGAGTGAGGTGGAGGGTGACAGAGCCGGACAGATGCCCGAAGTCCTTGTTTGACCTCTGCAATGCCCCCCCCCCCCCGTACAAAGGTTTTAGTAAAACCTTTTTGAAATACTGAATAAGGGGGCTACAGAGATGGCTCAGCAGTTAACATCCAGAGGACCCCACGGAGCTCACAACCGTCTATAACTCCAGTCGCAGGGGATCTGACACCCTCTCCTGGCCTCTGAGGGCACTGCACACATGTGGTGCACAGATCGACATGCAGGCAAGATACCTATACACATAAAAAATGAATAAAGTTAACAAGAATATTGGTTATAGTGAGGAGTTAATTAGTGGAGGCAGAATGACTCAGAGGCAGCTGCATCACCAACTGATCCCTCCCCAGCATGGATGTGTAACAGGCTTTCTTTTGGGCCACCAACCAGCTCCCAGATCATGGCATAAGTTATTAGTTATGAATGCTCTCAGCCTTATCTTATTCTTGCTTCTTGCTAGCATTTATAACTTAACCTGTTTCTCTTCATCTCTGCTTTACTTTGGGGTGTTTTACCTTTCTTTCCTTCTGTGTGTCCTAATCCTCATCTGCCTGGCTGGCCCAGGGCATCTCCCTCATTCTCTTCTCCCTTTCTCTCCAGCCTAGATTCCTCCTCCTCCTTATTCTCTCTACCCCCAACCCCACCTAACCCTCTACTGCCTAGCTATTGGCTGTTCAGCTTTTTATTAAGCAATCAGCTGCCTTAGGCAGGCAAGGTAAAAAAAAAAATGCAACACATCTTTACATAATTAAACAAACACAACACAAACAGACAGGTCTTTGCCTAGTTAAACAGATGCAGCATAAATGTAACACATTTTTGTCTAGTTAAACTAATATTCCTTAACATGGGTGACTTACAAAAACTGTATCCCTGGAACTCCCTGCAAAATACATAGGCAGTGCCTGGTTCAGGCTTCTCTCCCCTGCAATGTGGCTGCTGTTATAACTGAACCTAACCTTGGGAATGGGGCTTGCAAAGCTTCTAAGTTTCAGGAGCCTCCTAGAAATCTTCATGGGCTTTCTCCCCTCCCTTCCTCCCGTTTGGAGGAAATAGTTACATAGTGATCATTGTGTAACTCATTTGCGAGTTACTATGTATCCTGCGGTAGTTTGTTACACTTTTTCTTTTGAGACAGAATCTCTTGTAGCCCTGGCTGTCCTTCAACTTGTAATCCTCCTACTTCACTTCCTGAGTGCTGGGGCACAGGCTTACCCAGGGCTCCCAACGTGCAAACAAGCACGACACATCCCAACTTTGCACGGCACTTTCATAAAAGGTTTTGAAACACAGTGAGTTCACTCCACAAACATGAGTCTGGTTACCACAGAGACAGTATCCCCAGGTGATTGTTTCTGTGGCTCCATTTTAAGCCTATGGTATGATCAAGAATTAGCTACATAGTTCAAGGTGAAGAGACACATTACATTGTTGTACAGAGAATGACTAGAGTAACTACCAACAAGCAAAGGAAACGAGGGATGGGACAGCAAGATGACTAAGTGAAGACATCTTCCACCCAACCTGATGGATGACCTGATCCCAGCATCCCTGTGGTGAGATGGGCGGTAGAGGAGATCAGTTAGCCTGGAGACTACCACACAACAGCAAAAACAAGGAAGATCCTGCCTCAATAATGTGAAAAGACGGCTGACCCCTGAAAGCTACTCTCTGACCTACATACATGTGCTGTACATACACTCTCACATGAGAATGAGTATACAAACACACCTATGTATGTGCCTATGTGCCAGTAAATTTTTTAAAATTACATTGATTTTTTAATTTAAAAAAAAAAAAAAAAAAAAACAAGCCAGGCACTGTTGGCACATACCTTTCATTGTAACACTTGAGGCAGATCTGTGTGAGTTGAGGCCAGTCTGGTCTACAGAGTGAGTTTCAGGACAGCCAGGTCTACACAGAGAAACCCTGTCTCAAACGACAACAAAGGTCATCTTCAGCTACACAGGGAGTTCTAGCCCAGTGTGGATTGCAGCCTTATCTCAAAACAGACAAATAATAACAAGCAGAAAAGATAATAATAAAAGGCTGAAGATGTAGCTCCAGGGAAGAGTGTTCCCCTAAGTGTAAGGTCCTTGGGACTCAATATCAAATATTAAGGGGTATAAAAACTATAAAGGTGGCCTAGATGGCTCAGTGTATATAGGGACTTGAGTTGGATCCTAGTGACCCAAATGGAGGAATGAGAAAACCCACTCCTACAGGGTGTTCTATTCATGGGCAAAGGAACACCTGCATTACCCTCCAACGCCCTTCCCTAACACAATAAGTAAATATATGCAAAAAATTAAATACTTAAATAGTGCTACTTTTTTAATATTTATTTTTTTAATTTTATGTGAATTGGTGTCCTGCTTGCATGTATTACTGTGTAAGGGTGTCAGATCTTGGAATTACAAACAGTTGTTAGCTGCCATGTGGATGCTGGGAATCGAACTCAGGTCCTTCAGAAGAACAGCCAGTGCTCTCAACCACTGAGCCATCTCTCCAGCCTTACCATTCCATTATTTTGAGATGGTGCAATGCATATCAGGATTCTGGTGGGGCTTTTATGATTTATTTTATGTAGATTGGCATCTTCCCTGAATGTGTGTCTGTGTACCATATGTGTGCCTGAGATACTTACTCTCCTGGGCTAAAAGGTCCCTGAAGCTGAGTTACAGTTTTGAGCTGGGGATCAAAATGAAGTCCTCTGGAAAAGTACACAATGCTCTTAACTGCTCAAGCCCCTGGGCTTATCTTATTATTACTTTTTAACTGTGTGTGTCAAGGATACAAAAATCTTCATGTGCTGTGACGTTCAGACGTTCTCCTGAGGTGTCACTTCATAGAAGCTGCCTACCTTGGTTAATTTTGTTTTGAGACAGGGTCTATGTATGCAGTCCTTCTAGTGGCTGTGGTGTGTGTGTGTGTGTGTGTGTGTGTGTGTAAGAGAGTGTAAAACATGAATAGAGAATTGAGATCACACCCACACAGTTCTTGTGTGGTAGTCAGAGGACAGCTTGTAGGAATCAGTTCTCCATCCCCCAGGTGAGTCGCAGGGATCAAGCTTAGGTCAGGCTTGGTGGCAAACACCCTCCCTTAAAAACTGTTTTTCAGAGTCTTCTGCAAAAATGAAACGTATCGTCGCTAACTAGTTCAACTATAAATGACCTATATTCTATCATCTTCTCTACCCCTCTCCAATATCCAGACAGCGAATACAATTTGTTTTGAAGATTTATTTTATTTCTATGAGACAGGGTCTTTCTGCATAGCCCTGGTTGGTTAAGAATTCACTGTGCAGACCAGGATGGCTTCAACTCAAGATCTCTGTCTCCTGACTGCCCCACCACGCCCACTCTTTGTTTTGAAATAGGAACACACTATTTTGCCCAGACTGACCTTGAAGTCATAGTCGTATCTACCAGCCATAGTCTTCCTAGAGTAAGAGTGCAGATGTTTACCACCGTGCTCAGTTGGTAGCAGCAAAGACAAAGATATGTCCCTTCACCTTGTACATACATACACCATTCCCACTTCCAAACCTTTGGCCCCTGGGCATCTGGGGATCTCCACTTGGAACAGGTTGCAGTCATTTTTTACCTAATGACCACTTGAAGAGTTGTGCCCAAGTGGGACCAAGTGGAGCAGACCTAGGCAACCTTAGTAAATCTAATGTGATACCAGAGAGCCCAGCATAGTTGCACACACTTGCCATCTCAGCCCTTGAAAGGTGGAGATAGCAATAACCAGGGATTCAAGGTCATCCCCAGCTACACGTGGGCTCCTGGAGATCACGTCTCAAAACCCAAACTGAATCAAGATAATAGAAAGCAGCTTGCAGGGTGGCAGACACCGCCAGAGGGAGGTGACCACAGGGCAGGGCGGGGCAGGGACTGTAAGAGGCAACCACGCGTGAAACCCATCGGGCTAGCACACAATGGGCCTCGGCGGGCAGAGCATGCGCGCGGCGCTCCTGGGTGGGGGGGGCTGGCCGCCGCACCACGTGGGCCGCAGAGCGCGCCCGGGCCAGCAGCGGGCCTGGTCGGCCCAAGGCCCGGCGCGGCGGCGCGCGCATGCGTGCGTGCGATTTGCGATCAGGCAGCGCGGCGGACAGCCCCGGTAGCGGGGCGGGAGGGGGGAGGAGGAGTTATATTGTGGGGTCCTTCCTCGCTGGCCCGCTGGTTCCTCAAGGAGCGGAGACGGCAAATGGCGGACTTCGATACCTACGACGATCGGGCCTACAGCAGCTTCGGCGGCGGTAGAGGGTGAGGCGGGCGAGGCGCGGTTTGGCGGGTCAGCCGGGTGGGTTGCGGGAAGGTTCGGAGGAGACGGCTTTGCCGCGCTCACTCGAGACAGGGGAGGTATGGAGCGGCCTGAGCAGGCCCGAGGAGAGGCCTGGAAATGGCGCGCTCCGGGAGCTACCGGCGACGGTTAGACTGCCGGGCACTTGCTCGCGGCGCACATCCGTCCTCCGGCTCCGCACCGATCCTAACGCGACACACTGCGGGGCCTCGGTCCCAAAGTTAACCCGAAGCGACGCCGGAGGGTTTCCCGGGGAAACCAGCGCCCGCGTCTAGCTTGGTGCCCATCGCGGCTAGCTGGGGTGCAGCACGGAAGCGGGCGGAGGCCTACCCCTCTCCAGGGTCCCCGCTGCCGTGCTGCTCCGCACAGCCCCTGGGTCTCGGGGCCGCGAGAAGGACGATTCCCTTCTTCCGCTTCGTGTCTGGATCTTTGGACCGGCGGATCCACCGAGGGAGACAGAGCGCGGACATGAACCAAAACAAATACAGTAGTGAGGAGTGTGTGCGTGTCTGTGTCTCTCTGCCTCCCTCGCGTTAGCATGCCTTATTGACAGGTAGTACGTGTCTGCTGGCGGAAATTGTTCATTTCTTCCCAGGTTCTCCCTGCCTTGGAGAATCGCTTTTGCCTTATCCTGATTCTACTCAAAATGCAGACAACGTATGATAACAACCAACCCCCCCCCCAAAAAAAAGATAGAAATGGTTAACAGATGAATAGAAAGCTCTCAGTGGGTAATTCCAGAAAACAGCACCGAATATTTTGTGTGCTTTTAAATACACATTACCAGCTGTGATTGTAGCTCAGTAGAGCGATTGTCGAATATACCCGAAGTCTTAGGTTCAGGCTTTCTCAAACAATAGAAATACACAAACTTAAGCCACTTGTTTTAAAAGAAAAATAAAATAATAACCATTACCCGTTACAGAAATTTTATAAGACAGTCTGTTTAAGCATCTTGTTTATTTGCCAAGGACACACTTGGTCTTTATCCTTTTTACAGAATAGGTGATTTTTCCCGGGACAGTATCACAGTAGTTCTTCTGAGGTGTTAGGTTTCCCAAGTGGCTGCCCCCCAAAGTATCTTTTGTTAGGTTAAGAATGATCACCTTTAAAGACCGAGTTTGGAAATGAGTGACGACTTGTTTGGGGACAGGAGTCTACTTGAAAGCATTCATGCTAACATAAGGAGGAACTTAGGAGTAAGGTGGAGCCACATATATTTCAAAGAGTATTTTATTTGCTAATAAAAATACAAATAAGTGTTGGATGAAATGTTTACATGTATGCCCTGGGGATAGCTTTTTAGGTACCAAACTTGTACTAAAATCCTATTGAAATTTTTATTTTTTAAGGTAGGGTTTCTTTGTATGTAGTTCTTACTAACCTGAAACCCACCATGTAAACCCAGCTGTCCAGAAACTCAGCCCACTTCTGCCTTCCCAGTGGTGGGATTAAAGACGTGAGCTACCACACTGATCATTCCCGTTTTGGTTGATTGGATTTTTTAACAATGGGTGAGTCTTTTACCACCCAAATCCTAGCACTATATAAGGTTTGAGGCAAAAGAAACCCAAGTTTGAGCCCAGTCTGGACTACATAGTGAGATCCAATCTCAAGGGAAAAGAAAACTACCTTTTAACAAATTTGCTAACTTTTAGGTGATGGTGGAGAGATTATTAAGAGTTAGCACATCAGATTTTGAAAGTTGAGACTCCTGAGCAGTTTGGTTTTTTGTTTTGTTTTGTTTTTTAATTAGAAGGTAAATTCAATTCTCTTAAGATGAAACTCGTTTAAAGTACTGACAGGCAGATGAAAATGATAGCCGTTTACTCAAAGGTATTTGAAGGTCCCTTTACTTAGAAACCCCTCTGATCTGAAATTTTCAAGCTGGCTTCATTTTGTTTTCTCTTTTTGAGACAGGACCTCAATATGTAGCTCTGGCTGCCCTCAGAACTCAGATTTGCCTGCTATCTATCTTCAAGCACTGGGATTAAAGACATGCACCACCACCAAATGAGGCATTTCAGCTGATGTTTATTCATATAAAACTACATTACTCAATTTCATTTTGTTTATTTACTTGTTAATCTCATTTTGTATAAGAGTATTTTGTGTGCATATGTCTGCTTTCTATGCGTTCAAAGAGGCATCCTTGAAGATGTTATGAGATAACATGTAGGTACTGAGAATCAAACCCTAGTGCTTTGGAAGAACAGCTAATGATCTTTAAAAAAAAAAAATTATTTATTATGTATACAGCATACAGAAGAAGGTACCAGATGTCATCATAGATGGTTGTGAGCCATCATGTGGTTGCTGGGAATTGAAGTCAGGACCTCTGGAAGAACAGTCGGTGCTCTTAACCTCTGAGCCATCTCTCCAGCCCCACAGCTAATGTTCTTAGTTGCTGTGCAATCTTGTGGGGGAATGGAGGATGGAGACAGGTGTGGTGATATATTATATATTTAATAAAACCACAGACAGGGTCTCTTTCTAATCCTGGCTATGAACTTTCTGTGTAGAACAGATTGGGAACTCACAGGGACCTTCCTACCCTCTCTCCCTCCCTTTCTTCATGCCTTAAGGTAGGGTCTGCCTCTGCCATCATCTTAAGTGCTTTGATTTTAGGTATGTTTGACTACACCCAAATGCTCAGTTTTCTTAAAAGTAGTTGTTGAGTCTTTTTAGTTCTTGTGAGGTTTTTGTTTTTTGTGGGGTTTTATTTTTGAGACAGGGTCTCTCTGAAGCTTTGTCTGTTTTGGAACTCTTGTGTCCTGGGCTGGCTGGCCTGAAACTTACAGATCTACCTACCTCTGCCTCCTAAAATCTGTTGAAATGGAACCTGGTTGCACTGGCATCAGTTAACTCAGGAGCCTGAGGTAGGAGGATTCCAAGAGGAAAATCATTTTTGGTGAGTCTTGTTTGTCTTACCCAAGAACAAATCTGTTCTCAGCTATTGGCTACCTTGTTTTCAGAGGGTTTTTTGTTTTGTAATTTTGTTCCTTTTTTCACCACTCAGCTGAATACTCAACCCAGGCCTTAGAACTTGCTAGGCAAGTTAAGTGTCCCATCACTGAGCTAAATCCCCAACTCAGTTCTCAGCTATCTGAATCTAAAATTTAGTGTTAAGATGGAAGAGCTGACCAGATATCTTTAGTGATTGGTCTTATAATTGCTAGTTTGGTAATGTTCGCATCAGCAGTTATCACTATGCTGTGCTATGCTTAAACATTATAGACACTTGAGCATATATTGGAAAGCCTGTCTTGTACTTTGTTTGCTTGTATGAAGTATTTTTCCTCAATCCAGAACATGATGACGACACTATGATCTAAGTCTGGTATTAAGAGTTGTCCATTCTCCAAAAGCTTGTGGCCCAGTTGGCCTTGAACTATTAACAGTCTTCCCTCTTGCTTCAGTCTATCATACCAAGTTGTGGGGTTTTAGTCATGCACCCCTTTGGAAGGACACAGGCCTGTTTTCTAGATGTGTTGGATAGCCCTGCAGTTGTCACAGTGAAGACTTTAAAAGCTTAACTTTCCCCTCAGGCCTACACATGTACAGATCCAGCCTTAGCATGGAATGAGGGCCGGGACCACATTGTTCTCCAGGAAATCAAAGTGCAACTTCAGATCCTCAAGAGTTGATTGTGCTAAGTCTAAAATTGACACGTGTATGAATATTTTGCCAGGGTGTGGGTCATGCATCATGTGTCAGGAGAGGGTGTCAGATACAGATAAATGTGGGTGCTTGGAACAAAACCCAGGTCCTCTGGAATAGCAGCAAGTATTCAGAACCCTCAGAGCCAGCTTTAGCCCAGTGCTTCCAGTTGTTTTGTTGGTAATTGACCATAAAATACAGAGTAATACTGATTTTACTTTTGTAATGGTAACAAAGCTTCTGAATGCTTAATTAGAAACCACCAAGCATGAGAATTAGGTGGGGACTGGGATTGTTTGAGTGCCAGCTAGAAAGTGGGAGGCTGCAAGTGGAAGTGTGCCAGAAACTTACGTGGTGGCATCAACTGTCCCACTTTGGATTCTGAGGCAGGAGGATTTCAAGGTCAGCCCTAGGCTACAATAGACCCTTTCCCAAACATCAAAGATATCCCTGTCAGATTCCAGTTAAGGAGCTTATAATTCTGACTTGCCTTGTCTCCTAATATCCCCTCTGGCTTTTGGGGATAAAATTTCACTATATAGCTCAGGCTGGCCTGCACTCAACATCAGTTTTTCAGCCTCAGTTTAAGTGCTGAAACAACAGCGTAACTCAGAGTTAGTGATTTAGCCATACATGTCCCCTGTTTGTTTAAAACTAACAAGTGGAAGCAGGGCATGATGGTGGTGGGTACCACAAGAGAGACCGAGGCAGGTGGATCTCTTGAGTTCAAGGACATCCTGCTCTACAAAACAAATGTCAGCACTACACAGAGAAACCTTGTCTTGAAGAAGGAATGAATGAATAAAAGATCAAGCAGTGTGTGGAAATCGCTTTTTCTTTTTTTAAGATTTATTTATTATGTATGCACTATACTGAAGAGGGTACCAGATGTCATCATAGATGGTTGTGGAAATTGAACCTAGAAGGTTCAGGACCCCTAGAAGAGTAGTCAGTGCTCTTAACCTCTGAGCCATCTCTCCAGCCCCCAGGAAATCGCTTTTTTCTACATTCTATAATTTTGTTTTTATGTTACTGTTACATGCCAGAGTCCAGAAACTTTGATTCCAAGGCTGGGACTGTTCCAAAGCACAGCAGATAGTGAATGTTTATTGAATGATCACAACTATCTTCTTTCTTTCTTTTTCTTTTTAACTTTATTTATTTATTTATTTGCCTTGGTGTTTGCCTGGAACTGGAACTACAGACAGTTGTTAGCTGCCATGTGGGTGCTGGGAATCAAACCCGGGTCCTCTGGAAGAGCAGACGGTGCTCTAAACCGCTGAGCCATCTCTCCAGCCCCCCTATCTTCTTTCTTTATTCATCTGTTTTCACTCCCACCCCAAGATTATGATCTGTGATCTGCACATTTTTGTCTTTGGTTTTGAGTGAAAGCCATGTTGAGGGGAGGGGAGACCTTATAGGAACATGAAAAAAGAAGCCAAGCTGTCTGTGTAGAGTCTATAATTCTGTATGTGTGAGTATATACATGGCATGTAAGTAGAAGGGGACCAAGGAAGAAACAAACAAGGTATGTATGCGAGAATATGTAGGGGCTGCCTAATAAGACCTTCCCTCAAATAAAAAGCCTTAATATTTCTTTTTTTTTTTTTTTTTTTTAACTTTATTTATTATTTATTTATTTATTTGCCTTGGTGTTTGCCTGGAACTGGAACTACAGACAGTTGTTAGCTGCCATGTGGGTGCTGGGAATCGAACCCGGGTCCTCTGGAAGAGCAGACGGTGCTCTTAACCGCTGAGCCATCTCTCCAGCCCCCGCCTTAATATTTCTTACTAGTGCCCCCCCCCAAGTACTGTTGCTTAAACTTGGAGCCTACCCATTTCTCTGGGTTTTGGGAGGGTTTGTTTTGTTTTGTTATTTGGTTTCTGCCCATTTCCTGTTATATTTTTAGGTTTCTTTTTGAGACAAGGTTCCATGGCCTGGACCTTACTGTGTAGTCTAAGCTGGCCTCAAACTTAAGGCAGTCCTCCTGCCTTAGCCCCAAGTGCTCAGATTACAGGCATAAGCCACTACACATGGCTTCCTTGTGGTTTTTTTTTTTTTTTTTTTTTTTTAATGTCTTGCTTGTCTTGGCTGGGTATGGTGGCATGTGCTAGGCACCTTTAATCCTAGCACTTGAGAGGCAGAAGCAGGCTGTTGCCTGGTCTACAGGACAACCAGCTTGGGGGGGTCACAAAGCAAAGAAACTTAATTTCTTACTGTTTCTCTAAAAACAGATTTTAAAAGTCTGTTTTAAGGTATGATGCGTTTTCTTTTTAAAAAATATTTTTAGAGGAGGCTGGAGAGATGGCTCAGTGGTTAAGATGAACTCTTAGGACTACTCTTCTAGAGGACCCAGTTCAATTCCCAGCACCCACATGACAGCTTACAACCGTCTATAATTCCCTAGAATTAAGACATACATGCAGGCAAAATACCAGTGCACTTTAAACTGTGTGTGTGTGTGTGTGTGTGTGTGTGTATCTACAAAGTAATACATTGCTTTGTAGAGACAAGGTCTCATTCTGTAGCCCTGGCTAGCTTGAAAATGTCTAGACCAGGTAAGAATAGCCTCAATTTAGAGACTGCCTGCTTCTGCTACCCAAGTGCTGAAATTATAGGCTGCTGGCCCTACTAGATTTGTTTTGGGTTTTGTTTTGTTTTTTAATATGTTGGGAATGTTTTGTCTGCTTGTATATTTGCCTGTCAGAGGTCAAAAGGTGTTCAATTTCAGAGATAGATGGGATAGATGTAGGTGCTGGAAATGGAGCCTGGGCTCTACACAAAAGCAACACATACTCTTAACTATCCATTCCATCTCTAGCCTTGAATTTTCTTTATAATTAGTGTAATTATTAGTAGCATAATTGAGTACTTAGAAATAACTGATTAAAAATGTATGGGTGGGAGCTGGGGATACAGCTAATTTAGGAGTGTGCATCTAGCATGCTTGAAGCTCTAGGTTCCAGAACCAGGTTAAATCGTGTGTGTGTCTGTCTGTCTGTCTGTCTGTCTGTCTGTCTGTCTAGCAGTTAGAGAAGCAGAAGTATCAGAAGTTCAAGGTTATCTGCTATATAATTAATAACTTCAAGCCAGCCTGAGATATGCCTCAGACAACAAACAAAAGACCAGTGCTTTTATCTTTGCTGTCTTTATGAATTTGCTGCTTTGGTTGACACCTTAGAAAGGACATCCAGGGAGGAGTGTTCCCTGGGCCTTTCAGGAACCTCTGCATCCTATTTAATACTGCTCCAAAACCTAACAGGCTAGCTTTTATTTACTCCATAGCATTTAGAACACTCCTATCCTGTGGGTTGAATACATTTCTTCCCAGGGTGTGATTGTGGAGCATGTATATGGCTGTTAGGTTGTTTTTACTTTTTCAGACAGGATCTCTTTTATATAGCCCTGGCTGCCCTGAATGAAACTCACCATGTTGACCAGAGATCCTGCCTCTACCTCTTTAGTTGTCCTGGGGTTAAAGGCTTGGCCACCTCACCAGGTGCATTTGGAATTTGGAAAGTTGACAACATTCTGTAGTTGGAAGTCTTGGCACATTTTCTTATAAGTATGCCAAAATGCATGTACACAGACACAGTTACAATAGTAGGGTTTCCGGCCCTTCAGAGGAAGGTGGTCAAGCTCTTGTTGAAGACTCAGGTCTTCTTTCTCCTCCACACTTGATTTAAAAATGATTATTCTTAATCTCAGACTTGTATGTAGCCTATGCATGAACTTGAACGCTCTTCCTGCTCCAACCTCCAATCTCCCAAGTGCTCTGCAGGAGTGTGCCAAAAGCCTGCCTTAAAAAAAAAAAAAAAAAAAAAAAAACTAGTTGGGACATGGGCATTATCTGATTTGAGCACTGTCTAGGTTTGTGCAAAGCCCAACTGCAAGATGAGTGTAAACTATAAACTGATAAATCTAGAATGCTGTGGAGCATCAGAAACTATGCTGTAAGAGTAATGGAAGACTTGTCTTTGAGGAAAAGGGGAACATCTGAGAGTTGTGTATTGTTTTATGACAGGTTTCTCCTTTGTTGGTCTGGTTGGCCTCAAACTCAGATCTACCTGCTTCTGCCTTTCAAATGCTGGGGCTAAATGTGTGCACCAGTGCACCCAGTCTTTTTTATCCCCTTGCCTCTACCTCTCCAGTGATAGGACTAAAGGCATGTGCTGCCTCCACCCAGATTAATTTACATACCCAGTCTTGGGGGACGAGGATATGTGAAACACCAAGATGAAAGAATAAAGATTTGGACAAAGGAGACTACTGAGCTAGATTCTCAACTCACAGATCTTGAGTTCATATCTGCCTGCCTCGGTCTCCTGAGTGCTTCTGAGACTGCATCTCCATATTTACCCAGCCTGGCATAGAGTTTGGTACATAACTAAGAATGACCTTGAATTTAGATGCTCTAGTCTTATCTCCTGGATTAGGAGGATTGCAGGCATGCACCACCGTGCTTGGTTTATGCATTGGTGTGGATAGAGTCTTGGAATTTGTCCCTATTAGACAGATGCTCTACTGCTGAACTATATCCTTAGCCCACCCCCATCCTTGTTTTGTTTTGTTTTTTTTAACTTTATATATAGGGATGTTTTCTTTGTTTTGTTTTGTTGAGATAGTTTTGTTAAGTTGCCAGGCTGGCCTCAAATTTGAAACTCACACCTACTATGTGTGTAGCTGGGATGTGTGCCACCAGGACAGTTGGACCAATTTGATTTTCTGCTTCATTTACTTAACTGGATCCAGTCTCCAGTAATCTCTACTCCTTTTAATAGTTTCTCTGGATGTGCATTGTCCTCAGGGCAGTGCTGGGGGGGGGAGGGGCTCAGGCTTGCTAGGCAGGGCCTTCATTTGAATGCTGGACCTGTTTTTTGTTGTTGTTTTTAATTCACCTCTATGTCTTTGCCAGTCATCTTAGTTTGCTTCCCTATGCTGTGTGCAAAATGAGCTCAGGTTCATGGTGCTATAGTTTTATGACTCCTAGGAGCCTTCTTTGCCCCAGGACTGAGAGCCCTATAGGCAGGGCTGGGCCTTGATCTTCTGTGTTCCTTGCTCTGACCATCAGACATTACACTATTTGGTTGACTAGAGTGAAGAAAAATGACAGCCTAAAGGATTTGGGTTACACTTGGCAGATGAAAGTTAGATTTCCTGAATTATTATTGCTACTTTGAAACATACCCGTTGTATCATGGATCACTAGGCTGTTGTTCCTAATGGTCATTGAATAGCTGTGCCTTTACGGTGTTATGTGATACAGCCTGGGAGCTTTTGGGTGTCAGACAGCTTGGTTTTGGGGGTGCAGGGCTAGGATCTGCACTTTGGCTATCTAATTTTTAGTTTCTGTTCCTCTCTGTCGGGCTCAGATCATAACCTTGGGTGTGGCAGCCTAACCCTGAGTGCTCTGTGATTGTTACTAAATTTTATATGTCACTTGGTATTAGATTAACTGGATCCAGTCTCCAATAATCTCTACTCCTTTTAATAGTTTCTCTGGATGTGCATTGTCCTCAGGGTAGCCCCCAGGGCCTCAGGCTTGCTAGGCAGGGCTTTCATTTGAATGCTGGACCTGTTTTTTGTTGTTGTTGTTTTTAATTCACCTCTATGTCTTTGCCAGTTGTCTTAGTTTGCTTCCCTAGTATGCTGTGTGCAAAATGAGCTCAGGTTCATCTGTGAAACTAGGATATCAAGCATTTATAAAGTAACAGGCAAAACAGAAACATGCTGTCTTCATCCCAGTATTGGGAAGATTATCCAGCCTGGACATTAGGGAAAACACAAAAAAAAATTGAGATGTAAGAAGTGATTGGTACCAGTGTCAAATGAAACTGATTTCCTAGACAGAATCTGAACATGTAGCCCAGGCTCAGTACTAGGAAGTTTGCACATACTACCCCCTGAGCAAGGTGAAATTCTGTCTCTTGCCAGCTGTTTGGTGCCTGATGTTTCGCTCTTAGTGCTACTTGCCTAAAGCTAAAGCTTTCTGCCATCCCCAAATGGAGAGTTGCCCCTTATGGCTTTGAAGTAAATCCCACTGTCTTTGCTTTTTCAAGACAGGGTTTCTCTGTATATCCCTGGTCATCCTGGAATTCTGTAGACCATGCTGGCGAAGTCACATCCATCTGGAGTTAAAGGTGTGGGCCAATATGCCCAGCAGAGATCACCACCCTGGCCACCTTACTCCTGGGCCTGGCCTCACTACTTACTACACTGGCATTCACTATTATTAAATCTTCTTTGTAATACCTGTGTACTCATGAACTCGTTTCCAGATAAAGTGCTTAAAAAGGAATGTGCTTAGTAGTAGTATGATGAGAGCTTACACTGTCTTGCCCTGGAGGGGCTGGGTGTGAGTCATGTTCTTATGTCTAGCATATCCTGCTGCATGTGCCACATACACAGCATCACAGCTAGGTGAACCTCCTGACAGGTCATTAGAAGGTCAGTCCCAATATCAAGGGTGGGTAGAGTACAGTATGGTGTCCTGCCATTGGCTGCTGCAGTGCTAGGAGTGCTCTACTTGACTGCTGCTCATCTGCTGTGCCGTGCTTAAAGGGCTAGTAAATATGAGGTTTCAGATTCTCAGGTGATATTCTATGTGTCCTCTGTCCACTCCCAAAGTGGCTGACAATATTCAGAAGGTGCTTTGTAAGGAAGGAGCAGGAGAGTAGTGTCAAAGGGCTGAATCGACGCAGGCTATCACACACTATATAAGCTTTGGGAGAGTGGGGAGGTGGGAGACTGTTCTGCTGCTATTAGGTCAGGCTGCAGGATTTCTTTTTGGAGAGTGACAGTTTGGGTGTGTGTTGTGTTTGTTTGAGATGGGATCTTGAGGTAGAGCACACTGGCTGTGAATGTGGACTAGGATTACAGCCATGAAGCCACAGCTTTGTTAGGACATATTCTCTTTCTCCTTTCCTCCTCCCCCTACCCCCTCCCTTGGCTTTGGTTTTTCTTTTTTTTAAACATTTATTTTTATTTTTTTTTAATGTGAATTGCTGTTTTGCCTGCATGTATAACTGTGTAAGGGTGTCAGGTCTTGGAATTAGACAGTTGTTAGCTGCCATGTGGATGCTGGGAATAGAACTCAGGTCCTCCAGAAGAACAGTCATTGCTCTTAACCACTGAGCCATCTCTCCAGCCCTTGGATTTGGTTTTTCTTTTTTTTTTTTCTTTTTTTAAAAAAAACTATTTAGGGGCTGGAGAGATGACTCAGTGGTTAAGAGCACCGTATGCTCTTCCAGAGGTCCCGGGTTCGAGTCCCAGCACCCACATGGCAGCTAACAACTGTCTGTAGTTCCACTTCCAGGCAAAGCACCAAGGCAAATAAATAAATAAATAAATAAAGTTTAAAAAAAACAAAAACAAAAACCTTTATTTATTTAGCCTTGGTGTTTGCCTGGAACTGGAACTACAGACAGTTGTTAGCTGCCATGTGGGTGCTGGGAATAGAACCCTGGTCCTCTGAAAGAGCAGACGGGTGCTCTTAACCTCTGAGCCATCTCTCCAGCCCCGGATTTGGTTTTTCAAGGCAGGGTTTCTCTGTGTGGCTCTGGCTGGCCTAGAACTCAGATCTTCCTGCTTGTGTCTCCCTAATACTGGGATTAAAGGTGTGGGCCACCATGCCTGGCATTGTTAGTTCATTCTTTGGCCACTAATCAACAATTGAGAGAAATGATTGTAGCACCAGCATATGGACAGATGTCTCAGAGCTTTAGAATACTTGGAGAGAATCTGAGTTTGATTCCCAGCACCCACATAAGGGCTCACAACCATCTGTATGTAACCCCATGAAATCTTATGTCTTCCTGACTTCTGTGGGCTATATTGATTCTTTGAGATAAATATATATATAATATTTTATTATATAAATAATAAATACATATATTTTATTATAAAAATAATATGTATATATATGGCTGGGAGGTGGTGGCACATTTTTAATCCCAGCATTCAGGAGGAGGAGGCTGGTGGGTTTCATGAGTTCCCAGGACACCCAGATCAGTTATATGGGGAAGCCCTGTCTTAAAATAAAAATAAAAACCTGGTGGTCGTGGTAACATACAGCTTTAGTTCTACCTGTGGGAGGCGTAAAGATACCTGAATTTGAAGCCATCTTAGTCTACATGTGAGTGCCAGGGCTATATAGAGAGATCCTATCTTAAAATAAATAAGAAGCGGGGGGTACCACCTTCAGTAGTGATTTCCCATATTTCTTCTGGCTGGTATGTTCTGGTTCTGTTTTGTGGTTGCCTTGCTGACCTCCAACTCGCTAGATAGCTGAGGATGGTGTTGCTCCTGCCTCATTCTCCTAAATACTGGCATGTACCACCATGCCCTGCTCTTTTTGGTTTATTTGTTTTACAAATTTAGTCCAGGATCAATGTCGAGTGTCTTCCTTAGTCACTTTTCAGCTTAGGTTTGAGGCTGGTTCTTACTGAACCTGAAACTCACCTATTAAGCTAGACTAAATGGCCAGAAGCTCCAGAGATCTAGACCAAGTCATTTCCCATCTACCCACAAGCACAAAGGCAGGGTCTTAAATAGCTTAAGCTAGTCTTGAACTTGTGATCCTCCTACCTTCAGGCTCTTGAGTTATGTATGGAGGGTATTGATTTAGGTTTTCCCACATAAACATTGCAGATACAGGCTCCAGTCCAGCAAGGGGGTTAGTTGTCAGAGATGTGGTATGTTTGGGACATCTTGTACTGAGTGTTTGCTTAGATTCTATGTTTCTATGGATATTTCTTTCACCAGTATTTGGCACTTTTCCAATAAAATGAGGAGTGCTGGGCAGACAGACAGTAGAAACAGATTATTATTGTGGATCAAGACCTTAAACTCTTGTGCATCTCTCCGCCTAGGTCCCGTGGCAATGCTGGTGGCCATGGGTCCCGAAGCCAGAAGGAGCTGCCCACAGAGCCCCCCTACACAGCTTATGTAGGAAATCTCCCTTTTAACACAGTTCAAGGTGACATAGATGCTATCTTTAAGGATCTCAGCATACGGAATGTGCGGCTAGTCAGAGACAAAGACACGGACAAATTTAAAGGTAAGTTTGAGGTATTTATTGTGGGAAGAGGTGGGATGTGTGCATGAAAAAGAATTAGTGAGCTAGAAGGCTCTGCTCTAGTGTGTGTGTCCTATGTTAGCCTGGTCCACAGAGCAGAAATCACTATAGCCCTCCCTTTATCTCAGTTCTGCGGTCCCCTTGGGAGCAGTGTTTTATGATTGTAGTTGGTAGTGGGATGTGGTATATGCCAGGGTTTGTTCTGTCTCTACAGGCACAGGAGCTATCTTAGGAAAAGGAGGTGATAAAACTGAAGACAACTTTAAAACAAAGCAAAAACTATTTACTTGTGTTTGTCCGTTCCTGAAAACGATTTTTTAAATTAGATTTATTTTTATGTTGCATATGAGTATTTTACATACATGCGTGCACCTGTTACATTGCTTGGCTCTGGAATTACAAATAGTTGTGAGCCACCATGTGGGTGTTGAGAATTGAGAATCTGACCCTCTGCAAGAGCCAGAAAGTACTGTTAACCAGTGAGCCATCTATCTCTCTAGCCCTGAAAGTAACTTTTAGTTTCACTCTCACTGTCTTGTTTATCTTGGCAGTTTCCTGGTAATTGTTATAAAAATCTGAAAGTAACTCCAATGGTGCCAGACTTCTTGGGAAACATTTTGGGGTGGGCGCTGGCTATTTTATTTCACATATAGCTAGTGTCTGCATGGAAAAAAAAATGGGTAAGCATATCCTGCCTCCCAGGCCTAAATTCATGGTGTCCTGGGTTCATTCAACTTACCCCATGCATCTGAGAGAAGTATAAGGTAGAAGCCAAGCCAGAAGCAAAAAGCATGTGAGTGTAGCTTTGCTTCAGACCCTTCAGCTGGGCGTGGTGTGTGACATGTTGCAAATACAGGTGTTAGGAATCTTCTTGCTGCATGCAAACAGGTACTAGCAAACCAAATTTGCATAAGGTTTATGGATCAACATAGCTTCAGGCTACATTGGTATTGGATGTCTTAGAGTGTGTCTCTTGGAACATTGTGTTTTGAGTTAGAGCTCTAGAGGTTGAGGTATGTGACTGCTGTCATTGTCTTCTTGAACTTGGAGATCACTCTCCCAGTTGTCCTTGCTAAATCCCCTTAGGAAAGAAAATTCCCCTTAGCCTTCTGCAAGTTGGTGTTCTCTAACAAACAGTGAACAGTAACAACTGGCTCAGCTCTTCCAAGCACCATTTGATGCTTCAAGTGGGGTCTGGTTTTTACACAAAGTGACCTATAAGAAGGGATGTGGGGTACAGCATGAGCACATGAGTGAGTGTGAGCAGTACTTAATCTAGATTTAGACATCACAGGAGAGGGCAATGTCAGAATCATTAACTGGGGTGTTGTGGTTGTTAAGACACACAGACTTTACATTGACATCAGAAAATTTGATTTTGTTGCAAAGGTTATTCTTTAGCTGTAAAGCAGAAAGTAGGAATGTAATAGGCACTGTGAGAGATCCTTCAAAATATTTTAGGTATTAATTTGAATCTGAAGTCTGCCTCTCAACTAGATTACATTAAACAAGGTCACCCAGAAGCCAGGCAGCTCTGCAGTGAGTGGTCCAAGAAAAGTTTTAACAATTGTAGTCACAGCACATAAGCAGAAGGCTGGAAGTGTGCTTCTATGACAAAATACTTTCCTAACATAGGTACCCCCAGCACAGCTGAAAAGAATAAGAAGTAAATAGAAAAGGAAACATTATAAAAACGCTGTTGCTGTTTCAGTGCCTATTGGGTTAGCATTTTCTACCTAATGAGATATAATTAAGAGCTTGGAATGTGGCTTGGCTGGTAGAGTGCTTACATAGCATGTACATAGCCCTGGGTTCTATGCCTGGCATTACATAAACCAGGCATGGTGGTATATGCCTGTAATCCCAGCTCTTGGGAGATGGAGAGAGGAGTTCTAGTTATCTTTAGTTACTTGTGTATCAAGTTTAAGGCCACTCTGGACTGCATGAAACCTTACCTTAGAAGGGGGGTATACTTGCATGTTCTGGGATCTATGTCACCCGGATGACACAACCCTACAGACTGTGGTGTTAGTACAGGGTTGTGGTGTTAGGGATGCTAATGAGGTTCCAGCAGGCCTGAAGTCCAGGATGTGTGTACAAGGCATCTTCTGTTCTCTTCCAGGGTTCTGCTATGTAGAATTTGATGAGGTGGATTCTTTGAAGGAGGCTCTGACGTACGATGGTGCAGTAAGTACCTTCAACTTCTTTTGCCCTGGCAGCAGTCTGAGGTTGTGTTCTGTTGATACATAAAGTGTTTCCTCTTGTCCTCAGCTCTTGGGTGACCGGTCACTTCGTGTGGACATTGCAGAAGGCAGAAAACAAGATAAAGGTGGCTTTGGATTCAGGAAAGGCGGACCCGATGACAGAGGTGATTAACTGTTTTAAAATGGGCACAGCTTGCTGTGTATGCACTACTTGCCACTCCTGTGCGTTATTTACTGAGCTCTGACTCAGAAGCCTGATGGGCCCCTGAAAGCTTAGGTTTTATAGTATTTCAGCAGTGACTTAGGGTTTCTATTGCTGTGATAAAACACCATGATCAAAAAGCAACTTGGAGGAAAGGGTTTATTCTTACACTGCCACATCACTATTTATCATTTTAGGAAGTCAGGAGACAGGAGCTGATGCAGAGGCCGTGGAGGGATGCTTCTTGCTGTATTGCTACCCATGGCTCACACAGAGAGCCTTTCTTCTCAAACCCAGGACCTCAGAATTTAGAATTCCAGCCCAGGGTTGGCACCACCCATATTAATCACTAATTAAGAAAATGCTCTACAGGCTTGTCAGAGCCTAATGTTACAGAGGCATTTTCTTAATTGAGGTTCCCTCCTCTCGTGACTCTAGTGTGTGTCAAGTTGACATAAAACTATCCAGCGCATGGAACAACATTGCTTGTCCCAGTTGGTCAACTTGCTGTGGTAAATCACTGTGATGCAAGCATCTTGAGGAAGAAAGCACTTATTTGGCTACAGTCCAACATCTAGGGAAGCCAAGACAGGAGCTGACTCAGGGGCCATGTGAGGAATGCTGCTTATACAAACCAGGCCTACTTGCCCAGAAATGGCACTACCCAAAGTGGGCTGGGCCTGCCTACACCATTCATTAATCAAGAAAATGCCTCCTCAGGCATTCTCACATGTCAGTCTGATGGAGACAGTTTTTCAGTTGAGGGTCTCTCTTTTTAAATAATTGTTTGTGTTATAGGACAAAAAAACAGCACAGACCTCACTTTATCTTTTTTCATGTTCTCAGGAATGGGTGGCTCTCGAGAATCTAGAGGTGGATGGGATTCCCGGGATGACTTCAACTCAGGTATCAGCATATAAACATTCCACTCTTCCCTCATTCCCTCGTTTTCCTTTGTTTCCTGGGAATGTCCAGCCTAGACAGATAACTCCCCCTCCAGTGAGACCCCAAAAGGTCTCTAGGTATGCACTGAGTCTTTCAAAACTGGGTATTGAGACTCCCCTAAGCCTATTGCTAGAGCTGTGCAGCTCATTTGGTTTTATATGTGGTGTGAGAAGAACTAGCAATGTTTCTAGAAATAACATAGCATAAAGGTTCCAGAGGTGCCCAGGAAACCTCAGTGCTATGGATCTTGATGGCCAATATTTTTCTTGAGCATGGGGCTCTCTCTGGTCCCTTCACTTCAGGGTAGATAGGCTCTGCTTTAGGATCCCTCCTCAGCCAACTCAGATTGTTCAGAGGATGTCTGCATCAGGAGTTGAGTTACGGGAGGCACAAGCAGGTAAATGCAAAAAGTCCTGTAGCCAGTCAGAAGTGGACTTATTCATAAAAGTACGGTAGCCTGCAGTAAGTCTGTAATTTTATGTATAAGCTGGTCTCTGACTGAAATGTGCAGCATGTATCTCAGAGCCAGCCCATGTAAGGTAGGCAGGTTTTCAGGGTAGAGGGTGACCCCTGGCCTACACTGTTAGACCCTTGAGTCCTGAAGATAGCAGGGTGACTCAGCAATAAAATGAGCAATTTACTAGTGACCAGAGCCTTCCTGCGTCACTTTGACTCAGCCATGATGCAGCAGGAAAGTAGATGAGAATGCCCCACTGGAGCCAGTAGGTAGGTAGGTCAGCAGCTAAGAATGTGAGGAGAGGTCTTGAGTTTAAGCCTTCATTATATGTGCACATATGCCTCCCCACCAGAAATAACAGCCAGTGTGCTAGCCTTGATTTGTAAAGTCCATTCTGCATATAACCTTCCCATTGTGCTTGGGATTTTTTTTTTAAGATTTATGTGTATGAATATTTGTATACTATGCATATATTGCATTGTTTGTGTGTTTGGTTCTTACAAATGTAAATTGTAAGCCTATCCCAGTGCCCAGAGGACTGAGGTTGGAAGACTTCAAGTTTGAGTAACTTAGTAAGACTCTGGCTCAGAAAAGCGTGAAGAATAGTAAGTTGCAAGGAGTAAAATTTCTACTTTGCAAAGGGAGTTCAAAGCAAGGAAGCAGATGTGGTTGTCTGAATACACACTTGTGCTCTGTGTGTGTTTTGGTTGGTTTGTTTAGGCAAGAGCCCATCATGTAGCCTTGGATTGCTTGGAACTGTGTAGACCAGGCTGGCTCAAATTCAGATCCACCTTCCTCCCAAGCACTGGAATTAAAGGCATGTGCCACCTCCTCTGGCTTTAAAAAGGATATTTTTAATTGTTTCTCTGTGTGCACAAGCCACAGTGTGTATATATGTCAGTCAGAGGGTAGTAGTGTTCAGAAGACATTGTCTCCTTCTACCATATGGGGACCAGACATTAATTGGGTTATCAGGTTTGGTAGCAAGCACCTTTTACTTGTTGAGTCCTGTCATGGGTTATTTTTGAGACAAGGTCTCTTATTGGCCAGAGTTTACCTGTTCACCCAGGCTGGCTGACCAACCAGCTCCAGAGATTCCCTGTTTCTGTCTCCCCATTTCTGGGATTACAAATCCATGACATCACAATGAGAACTCATGGAGACCAATCTTTAGCTGCAGATTCCCTGGAGCTGTAGTTAGGAGCTACCTGATGTGAGTGCTCAGAACTGAACTTAAGTCCTGTGGGCAGAGATGGATTGATTGATGGAGAGTCGTCTCTGTAGCCTGCCCTCCACCTGTTTTTCTGATGGAGGCTTCCTATGTGTTCTTGGCTGGCCTCAAAGCAGGCAACTTTACTGTCTCTGAGAAACATCTCTCATTTATTGCTGAGAATTCAGCATCTCTTTAAAGATTTGCTTATTATGCATTATACAGAAGAGGGCACCAGATGTCATTATAGATGGCTGTAAACCACCTTGTGGTTGCTGGGAATTGAACTCGGGACCTCTGGAAGAACAATCAGTGTGTTCAATCTCTGAGCCATCTCCCCAGCCCCGAATTCAGCATGTCTTAAGTGAGCTGCAGTTTATGCTTTGGAGTCTCCACACATACAGAGTTGTGACAATATAAAGTACCTCAACTCTTGGGTGCCCTCTGAGAACAGTTGCCTAGACCCTCCAGTGAGGTGCTGGGAGTGTGGCTCAGCAGTAGAGCTGCTAGAGTGTGCCTTAGAATCTGCAGTGAAGGGTACTGGTGTGGCTTGGAGGAGGGGTAGGTGACTAGCTCCTGCACATGGTACTTGCCCTAGGGAAGCAGGGGTGAGAAGATCTGAGTTGGAAGCCAGCCAGGGCTACTAGTTGATAACCTCATCTTGGGGGAAAGGTTGCTATCCTAGCATTAGGGAGAGGCTGGGAACAAGGCTTAACAGCAGAATGCTTTCCTAGCTCAAGGCCTGGGTTCCATCCCCAAATGTGCAGTTACTCATACCCAGCAAATGCACATTTTTTTTTTTTAATGTACTTAATTTTGGGGAAATTGTCTGATACTAGACAAACTAAACATTACATTGAGAATCAGTTACCAGAACATCATTTCTTTAAAGTAATAGTGTAAAAAATTGCTAGCTCGGAGGCTGGAGAGATAGCTCAGTGGTTAAGAGCACCGTCTGCTCTTCCAGAGGACCCGGGTTTGATTCCCAGCACCCACATGGCAGCTAACAACTGTCTTTAGTTCCAGTTCCAGGCAAACACCAAGGCAAATAAATAAATAAATAAATAAATAAATAATAAAGTTTTTTTAAAAAATTGCTAACTCAGTGTCTTCTTTCTTAGGCTACAGGGATGACTTCTTAGGGGGTAGGGGGGGCAGTCGCCCTGGGGACCGGCGAGCAGGCCCTCCAATGGGGAGTCGCTTTCGAGATGGCCCTCCCCTACGTGGCTCCAACATGGACTTCAGAGAACCCACAGAAGGTATGGCAGACATCCTTGGGACTTAGTGTCTACCCTTGTAAACCTTCTGTCTTAACCTGCATTGATTTTAGTCTGAAGAATAGGCTGGCCTTGAATGTCAGTCATTACTTATAAGAGGCCATTTTGAAAATTGGATAAGTCTATCATAATGGCCCATAAACCTGGCATTTGGGGAAGCAGTGGGTAGAAGGCGGAGAATCTAGATTTCAATGTCCTCAGCTGTATAATTGAGGTTAGCTTGGGTGAATGGTGTGGAGCCCATTCTATATAACGGGCCTTGTTTTCTGTCCTCCAGAGGAACGAGCACAGAGACCACGGCTGCAGCTTAAACCTCGGACAGTGGCAACACCCCTCAACCAAGTAGCCAATCCCAACTCAGCCATCTTCGGGGGAGCCAGGCCCAGAGAGGAAGTGGTTCAGAAGGAGCAAGAATGAGCTTAGGTTGGGAGGGAATGGGGCATAGGGGAGCTAGAGCAAGACCACAGCCCAGCCTGGTGGCAGCCGGTCGCCCTGCAGGCCCCATTCCCGCCTGGCACTGTCCTCCTTACAGCGGAAACACAGAGCTTGTGAGTGCATGTCAGCTGTTAACAAGTGGTTTCTAGTACATTCTTGGCTTTGCTATATCTATCTAGTGCCTGTTTTGTGCTTTCTTTCTGTTCTCTTTCTCTTCCCTCTCACTCTTGCCCTCTTCCTGTTTCTTCCCACGCAGTGTGAGTGGTGGTCACGTGTGGAAGATGGGCTGAGGTGCTGCTTCATCCTTTGCTTTCTTTCTTTGCTTTACACGCCCTGGCCATGCTCCGGGCGTGCTGTCCTCTGCTTTTCTCTCGGGGCTTCTCTTCAACCTGCATGTCGAGTTCTGTGTTGCTGTGGCTTCTGGGAAAGAGCTACAGCCACTCACTGGCTATGTGGCTGCTGGTGACTTGTTGGTATCCAGCTGAGATGAGAGCATGCAGAAATGGAGGCACCTTGCTTCCCAAACAAGGAAATATGCCTGCTGGTCCTCACAGGCTGCTGTGTTTGGGGCCTATCATCTGCCCCAGCAGCCTGTTCAGGCACAGCAGGCTCCTGTCAAACAGTGAGCCTAGAAGGGTGCAGGGGAATCTGGACATTCTGCACTGGTGGTGACCTGAGTGCCAGTGGTCATGTGGCTTTGCTCCTGCTCACTCTTAAGACCAAGTGCAAGCTCATTCCCTGCTCTTCCTGGGCCATGGAGGCCCCTTGGGAGTGCAGCCCACTGCAGCTCAATTTGCTTCCTACAGCTGAGGCCTGTGGGAAGCAGGGGTGGTGCTGGAGCTGCACTGGGCAGCTGTGCTTGCACTGAGTCTGCACACTCTTTCCTTTGTGTCTGTCTGCTCCAGGGCACTTAGCACAGGCTGCTCCCCACCGCAGCTCAAGGCCTAGAGTCTGGCACTTTATCTGTTCAGATGCACAGCTGTTGAGACCCTCAGTACCTGGGTGTCCAGAAACTTCTAGGCTTGCTGCCTCCTAGGGGGCAGACCCTTGCTCCCACAGACAGTGTTGAGCACTCGCTTGGGAGCAAGGAGATCAGACTTTGCTTTTAGCTTGAACAGCTGTGAGTGAACAAATGGAAAATGATTTGGCACCAAGTCCCCATCTGTTCTGATTTGAGCAGTTTGGGGTCAGACGCCAGCCACTAGAGCCTTAGGGAAAGGGGGCCGAGAGGTGTGCAGCTTGCTCATTAGCTAGCAGCTTCCTGCCAGCCTACCTACCCCTTGGCTTGTGATTGTCTCGGCAATTTACAGAACTCTCAGTCCTTCCCTCGCCTGCCATCTTCTCTGCTTCTGAGATAAGAACCATTTGTGTAACACCAATACCTAACTTAAGACAGACATGCATTGCGTGGTTGTAATCAAAGCTGATGCTTTCAGATGATCTAATCCATCTCCAATGCGGAAAAGACAGAACAGGCACGTCCACCACACTGCTGGGCGCCCAGCTGACTGTAAGAATGGAATTCCAAACACTTAACACATTCAGTTCTATGACAGAAAGTGAGTCTATGGATATGGTATTTTGTGAATGATCTTTTAAATAAAAGAGAACCTTACGTAACATCTACTGTGTCTTTTTGGCCACTTGTGAAGGTGGGTTTTTTGTGGTGGCGCATGCCAGTAGGATTTGCTGAAGGAGGCAGAGGCAGGAGGATCATGAGTTTCAGGCCAGCCTGGGCTACACATTTTGGACTAGAGAGATGGCTCAGAAGTTAAAAGCACTGACTGTTCTTCCAGAGGTCCTGAGTTCAATTCCCAGCAACCACATGATGGCTCACAACCATCTATGATGACATCTGGTACCCTCTTCTGTAATCTGTATACACAATAAATAAATGTTAAAAAAAAGTGCTGCCGAAGGCATTAGAAGTAATTTAGGTGGCAGGTTTGGTGCATGACCGTTTTACCTGAATATGTACCATGTGCCCGTAGAGTAGTCAGAATAGGGCACTGAATCTCTTGAAGCTGAAGTTACAGCTGGTTGAGAGCTGGGATTTGAACCCCAGATCCTCTTGAAGAGCAACAGTTTTTTCATGATGGATGACCCACAGTGTTGAAGACAGGACAGGAAGATGGGCTTACCAGGTAAGGACATTTGCTGCGTGGACAGCCTGAGTTCAGTCTTCAGAACCACATGGTTGACAGAAACTGACTTCTACAAGTGTCTTGGCTTCCCTGTGTCTACACACACACAAGTGTAAACTTGATTTAGGAAACTGAGTCCCTTGCTATATCTAAATTCACTTCATCCAACCAAAGCTCTCTATAAAACTTCATGAGATACTCCTTAAAAACTACTCTGAGGTAGATTTCCTGGGAGATGCAGTTAGTGATTAGCAAGCATTAGAGTGCTTTCCAAGCATGCACAAGTTCCCAGTCCAGTCACCAGTGTAATGTCAAAGCTCAGGCTATCCTTGATACATACACAGCGTGTATATAATGGGAAATTTGTGATCTGCCACCTCCTTCCAGGTATTGGGATTACTGAACTATGTCCCTGGGGCCTCCAAAATGGTTTAAGTCTTTAAAACAACCAGGCGGCAGCAGTGGTGGTGGCTGTTTATTCTTCCAGCACCTATGTGATGGCTCAGCAGTCTAACTAACTTCATTCAGTTCTAGAGGATCTGATGCCCTCCTGTTCTCCAGGAACCAGACACATAAGTGTTATACGGACATTCTGGCAAAACACTCATGTAAATGATTTTTTCTTTAAAGTGCTTCAATAATTCTAGCTATTTCAGAGCCTGAAGCAGAAGCATTGCAAGTTCAAGCCCATCTGGATTATAGCCAGGAGGCAGTATTAAAAAAAATTAGAAAGGGCTTGGGCACTATAGGAGTGTTCCTCCACCCCTGGCCTGTGCAATGTAAGGTATAGAGCCTAGGCAAGCATTTACCAACTGAGCAACTGTTCAGTTTTGGTGATGTTGACTAATTTATTTTTTTAGGCAGTAGGGGGCGCCCACTTGTAGACCAGGCTGGCCTCTAACCCACGGTCTATTTTACAAGTAGTTATGCTGGGGACTTGGAATGTATGCTGAATTGTTACCCAAGTGTGGGGAGGAGGCCAGCCATGAACTGCCCCCTCACCTGACCCCATGGAAAAGGAAGTCTTATGAAGTGAATGTGCCAGCACTGTCTTTGGAAGGCACAGATTTCCATTGGTCCCAAGATGGGGGTAGATGGAGCCAGCTCTGCTGCCTGCTGGTCTGTTCATGGTTCCCGTTACCCGTGCTACTTTGCTTCACCACATGGTGGCAGCAGTAGGCTGTGTACAAAGACGGGGAAGAACAAACCCAGACCACTAGGGCAGCCCCAAGTATTGAAACACTGAATTCCAAGCAGATTGCAGGGTGGAACTGTCCTGATGTAGCCAGCAGGTAAAGGACATTGTGTTAACTTTATTCAAGTTCCAGGGTGTACTGAGCTAGGCAGGATGTTGATCCCTGTCCCTTGGGCAGTGGTGCCTGCTGGCCTCCTTCCTACTCTATACTTAGAGCCTCTCTTAGCCACAAGCAATGACATTCCCAACTGAGAAATAGCTCTGAGAGGGAGAGGGCATATGGCTCAATCTACAAAACTCAAAAGCCAGAGGACCGAAACTTGGATTCCAAGCACTCAGTGATGCTGGGAACAAACTCTGAGGATGTGGAATCTCAGCACTGGGGACATGGAAACATGGCTATCTGTAGTCTTCAGAACCAGCCAGCCTAGACTACTTGTGAGCTCCAGGTAGTGAGAAGAAAATCAAGCTGGGTGTGGTCCCAGCACTTGGGAAGAAGCAGGTGGTACTGTAAGTTCTCAGGCTGCCCTGAAATACGTAGTGAGACATAAAGACAGAAAAATGAAACCAGCCAGGTGGGCTGGCAAGATGGCTCAATGGGTAAAGGCACTTTCTGCCAAGACAGACCACGTGGTAAAATAGCCAATTCCATTGGTGTGATGGTGGCACTCTAATCCCAGCACTCAGGAGGCTGGGGCAGGTGGACTTCTGAATTTGAAGCCAACCTGGTCTACAGAGTGAGTTCTAGGGCTGTACAAAGTAACCCTGTCTCAATTTAAAAAAAAAAAAAAGAATGGGCTGGGGCTGGAGAGATGATGGCTCAGGTTAAGAGCCCTGGCTGGGTCTGGAGAAATGGCTCAGTGGCTAAGAGCACTGACTACCCTTCCAGAGGTCCTGAATCCCAGCAGCCACATGGTGGCTCACAACCATCTGTAATGAGATTTGGTGCCCTCTTCTGGAGTGCAAGCAGACATAATACTGTATACATCATAAATAAATAAATCTTTAAAAAAAAAAAAAAAAAAAAAAAGCACTGGCTGTTCAGAGGTCCTGTGTTCAATTCCCAGGAACCTCATGGTGCCTCACACTCATCTGTAATGAGATCTGGTGCCCTCTTCTGGCATAAGTAAGCAGAACATTGTATACATTATAAAATCTTTTTTAAAAAGTGGGTGACATTTGGTCTCTACATTTACATGCATCCCTACATGCACAGGTAGGTCAGGTGTCTACCCCACTGTTCTCATTTACTGTCCATTGTTCTATATGCTGTCTTTGTGTCCTGTGCCCCCCCTTTTTTTAATCTGCCCTTTGGTGTTTGTCATGGAATTCTGTTACCCTAGTCTCCTTGTCTCTTCTGATCCCCACTCTGAGATCCCTTGGGTGCTGCTGGCAGGACTCTGGCTTCCTCAGGCCTCTGGTTGTCAGTGTCTGTCTGCATATCTGGGTCTCTGTCTCTCTGGTCCTCCTCTTTGTCTCCCACCTCTGCTATCTGTGCTCTCTCCTCGTGTGTGTGTGTGTGTGTGTGTGTGTGTGTGTGTGTGTGTGTGTTCATTGTGTGTTCCCTCCCACATGGCTTTCCTTCAGCCCTTCCCACTTCTGTGTATGCATGTGAACCCTTGGGTTGAAGCCATCTCCCTTTTCTGTGCTCCCTAGGACATTCAGTGTGGTGTCTGCATTCGAGGCTTTCTGTCCCCATCTCTCACTTCCCATTTCTCATGTATCTGTTTCTGTTTCTTCTTTATCCCTCACCTGTTTGTGCGCCTGTGTGCACGTGTGTGTGCGCAGGCGTGCGCACATGTGTATCGGAGGACTACTAGCCGGTATCAGTTAGTTCTCACCATGTGGTTCTTGGTAGTTCAAATTGTCAGGTTCTCTGCCTTGACGGCAAGTGCAGTTGCCCAGTGAGCCATCTTGCTGGCCTACCTTTTTGTTTGTTTGTGGTTTTTGAAACGAAGTCTCACTCTATAGACCAGTCTGGTCTCACAGAGATCTGCCTGCTTCTGCCTTCCAAGAACAGTCATTAAAGGTACATACCACCATGCCCCCTTTTCTCTCTCTGTATCTTTCTGTCTCTGCCCCACCCCCTTCGTCACTAGCCAGCCCAGCAGTCCAGCCCCCGGCGGATGTGTGAGAAATGATTCAGTAGAGACAGGAAGCCTATCGCCTTGCCTGCTGCCCTCCAGTCTGTGGTGTTGGCATCAGCTTGGGCAGGTGTGCCGGTACAGGATGGGGTGGCCATCGTGAGAAACCCCCACTCTCAGGTAAGCATTTCCCAGGGGTGCCCAGCTGAGCAGGTGTCCCCTGGACTACACCCAAGACCCTTAGTAGCTAGGAACTGAGTAGCGGCTAAGACACCTAGTAACTTTTGCCCTGACCTGGCGCTGTGGCCATTGGGGCTCCAGGCACCTACCTACCGATCATTGTCTTCAAACCCCCAGCCTGCGAGACCCCAGGAAGCCCCTAGGGGGTGGTTTTGTCACTACCAGTGATTGGGGAGGGCCAGCCAAAAGCCAGAGATGAACTCGGTTTCTCCCATCTGTGAATATCTGGCTAATGCCACAGTCCTGTGCCCAAGCCCTGTCCCAGCCAGGAGGAAGTTGCTATCCCCAAAAGTCTACCCAGGCCTGACCCAGCTTTGTACCTTTTAACAGTTAACCCCTGTAGAGCTAGTGGGCTCTTTGATTCTGGCTCTGAATAGATAGGTCAGGTTAACCAGGTTCCTTCCACTCAGCCTTCACTACACACAGCCACCACCACTGGCCTGGAAAAGCGCCTGCCAGACTTCAGCATTTAACCATACCCACATACACAATGCACAACCCACCTGACGCTCCAGCCTCCAGTAAGTTTTTTTAGAGTCTTCTTGCCATCCTCATTTGAAGACCCAAATTACTTGGTCCAGGCAGGTGGGGATTGTGGTGCACTCCGGTAATCACACTACTGGCAATGCTGAGGTGGGAACATGGTGAATTCAAGGCCAGTCTGTGCTCCACACTGAGTCTTAAAGGAACAAACACCAGAAATATCATTCAGCTAAGACCACAGGCTCCCGAGTAACACATCCCAGGTCTGTGTGATTGGTTACACTCCTCATCTAAGCAGACCCCTGTGGCCTCTGTTCCCTGAAGGGTGAGCGATTGCAGAGTGATCACTAAGGGCCGTTGAGGCTGGAGGCTCAGAAGCTACCGGCAGAGACCAGCCCTGTACAAACCTTGTTCATATGAAAACTGCCCACTTCCCTTTGAGCTATTTTGGCCCACAGAGCCACAGGGCTGTGGCAGTCCCCCACACACCCATAGCCAGCCCTGCTTGGCCCCTTGGGGCCTTCTGCAACTGCTGGGTTGCCCCTCCTGCAGACAGTCTCTGTTCCCTCCAGCCTCTCAGCCGGAGGGTGCTGTCATTCCGGTAGAGAGCATGAGCACATGGAAAGGAAGGAATTCATTGGGCCTACTCTGGGTTTCCATCACTGTTCCGCTTTCATTCTGTTTCTTTGTGGCACAACATTCACCTCTCAGAACATCCCATTCACTCCCTGAGGAGAAAAGAGCTGGGCTCCAAGGAATTCCCTACTTACTGAAAAGCAAGTCCCAGATCCTGTCCAGAAATGTCCCGTTCACTCACACCTGCTGTTTTGATTTTCAATGTTTTAATACACTTTAAATTACTGGATAGATGGGTGTGCGTGGCATGCAGTGTAGGTCAGAACGACTTGCTGGAGTGAATTCTCACCACCATGTGAGTGAGTATTGAGGACTGAACTCCGATCATCCGATGTAGAGGCAATACCTTTTACCCACAAAGCTATCTGCCCCCATTCAATCTTTTTATTACTCTGTATTAATTATGCATAAGAATAGGCTTATGACACTTCCATACATGTAAATGATGCATCTTGATTATATTCACTCCCGATGATGATTACCTCTCTTGTCTGCCCCATTCCCATGGACACTTACCCTCTTCCCAATGAATCCCTTCTGATATCACGTTCTTTTTCCCGTGGGGCTGGGATCTGCTGGTGGCCCGATGGCTTTCATTAGGTTTGCTTTCAGGATGTGAGGGCTTATCTACAGGAGCATGGGTGCCTTGCCTGCCTCCTCCAGTGATCATTTTTGTTAAATTTAAAACATTTATGTAAGCTGGCACATGATGGTGCACTCTGGAATCTCAGCACTTGGGCGGCAGAGGCAAGGCTAGCCTGGTCTACTCGGTTTCAGACCATCCAGAGCTACACAATGACTCCCTGTCTCAAAAACATAATGTATGTGTCTGATTGTTTTGCATTTGTGTACATGTGTACACCACATTCATGCCTGGTGCTCACAAAAACAGGGAGAGTGTTGGATCCCCTGGAACTAGAGTCAGAGATGGTTACCAGTTGCCATGTGGATGCTGAGCATTAAACCCAGGTCCTCTGGGAGAACAGTCTGTTATGCTCTTGACCTCTAAGCCATCTCTTCACACACACACACACACACACACACACACACACACACACACACACACACACACACAATGTTGGGAAAGGAACCTAAAAGCCTTGCCCATTCTAGTTAAATAGGCATATCTCTCACTGGGTGGTTTTAAGCACTCTACTACTGTTGAGCCACAATCCCAACCTCATCATGGTAGATTCTAGGCAGTTACTCAGGACTGGAACATTCTAAGTAAATGTCCTACCATGCCCCCTAACCCTCTCTATGTTTTAAGACAGGGTCTCTCACTGGATTTAAACTTGCAATATAGTGCAAGTTGACCTAGGAATTTGCAATACACCCTGACTCATCCTCCTGAGCAGCTAGGATTGCTAGCCTGTTCAACTAGGCGGGGCATATCTACTTCATTAGCCCTCAGCCCTGCTGGGGTAGTGGAGGGAGTCTAGGCCTGTGCCTTAGACATCACCATGCAGGATGATCCATCCTATCAGGTTTTGCTGCAGGCCACTGACAGTCCCTTCCCATGGCTAAGAACTGTGACAATGACGAATGTCATGGTGGAAAGAACCCACAAGGCTGACCCTTCTCTGCAGTCATCTTCTCCAGGACAGGCCTCATGTGACAAACTCAGAGGACATGCATTATTTTCCCCGTGTGACAGGTTAGAGGATCTAGATGATCTGACCAGCACTCTTCCAGGGCTTAGGGCTTCTGGAGCCTGCTCATCCCTGAATAAGAAGCAAGTGGGCTCTCTGAGAGCCAAGGCCTCTTGGATGGAAGATGATCTTCCGTCCAAAGGCACGGGGTGCCTTGAAGAGGAGACAGAAGTCAGCAGACCAGCTCCCAGGACCTTGAATGCCAAGCCAACAATGTGGGCTTGCTCTCAGGGTCATAACTGGGCAAGTGCTGAGGTAGATGTAGCCTGCTTGCATACTATGTCCGAGTCTCCTCTTTTGTTTTCCTCTTGAGACAGTATCTTATAGCCCAGGCTGGCCACTGTGTAGCCAAGGATGACCTTGAACTCCTGATCTTCTGCCTATGCCTCCCAAGTGCTGAGTTATAGACATATAGGAATCAGACACTATGCTCTAATTCTGTCTTCTCCCCACCCTCTCTCTCTTATTCTCTCATATTTCCTCCTCTACCTCCTCTGTATCCCTGTGCTCTGTGTGTGTGTGTGTGTACATATACTGCTCTCCTTAAAATATATATTTTAAGCCCCCTATTTCCTTTATTTTTTTTAAATTTATTTATTATGTATACAGTGTTCTGCAGGCATTACAGATGGTTGTGAGCCACCATGTGGTTGCTTGGAATTGAACTCAGGACCTCCAGAAGAGTAGTCAGTGCTCTTAACCTCTGAGCCATCCCTCCAGCACCCTCCCCCATTTCCTTTTTTAAGATTTATTTATTTTTATTTTATTTATAGAGGTTCTTGGGGGCTGGAGAGATGGTTCAGCGGTTGAGAGTACTGACTGCTCTTCCAGAGGACCTGAGTTCAATTCCCAGCATCCACATGGCAGCTAACTACTGTCTGTAATTCCAAGATCTGACACTCTATTACACCATTATACATGCAGGCAAAACACCAATTCACATAAAATGAAAATAAATATTTCTTTAAAAAAGTACTCTTATCTGCATGCATGCCCTTATGCCAGGAGAGGCATCAAATCTCACTAGAAATGGTTGTTGAGATACCATGTGGGTGCTGGGAATTGAACATAGGACCCCTAGAAGAGCAGCCAGTGTTCCTAACTGCTAAGCCATTTCTCTAGTGTCCCCCACACACCCCTACTCTATTTCTTAATGTGCTAGAGTTACAGGCACATGCCATATGCTCAGATTATGAGTCTCTTTGGTAGACAAAGTCAACCAAAGGCCACACCCCAGCCCTCATTGGGGGATTCTAGGCAGGTACTCTACCACTGAGCCGCACCCCAGCCCCTCACTGGGGGATTCTAGGCAGGTACTCTACCACTGAGCCACACCCCAGCCCCTCACTGGGGGATTCTAGGCAGGGGCTCTACCACTGAGCCACACCCCAGCCCCTCACTGGGGGATTCTAGGCAGGGGCTCTACCACTGAGCCACACCCCAGCCCCTCACTGGGGGATTCTAGGCAGGGGCTCTACCACTGAGCCACACCCCAGCGCCTCACTGGGGGATTCTAGGCAGCTGCTCTACCACTCAGCCACACCCCAGCCCCTCACTGGGGGATTCTAGGCAGGGGCTCTACCACTGAGCCACACCCCAACCCCTCACTGGGGGATTCTAGGCAGCGGCTCTACCACTGAGCCACACCCCAGCCCCTCACTGGGGGATTCTAGGCAGGTGCTCTACCACTGAGCCACACCCCAGCCCCTCACTGGGGGATTCTAGGCAGGGGCTCTACCACTGAGCCATGTAGTTGTGATAGTTGGTTTCATAAGCTCATTAGAGAGGGCTATACTCCATTTATTCACCAGACTATGTGGGGCTTCACCAAGACTGGGACAGCCACACGGCCCTAAACTCATGGGGTTTGTACCCTCCTCACCCTAGACATCCTTCTCCATACCCCCACCTCCTCTTTTGTCTCCCAGAGGACCAGCATTCCTCTGCAGGTCCCCAAACTGTATCCCTCAACTGGGGACCCATCTCTGAATTATACTGCTTTAGGGTTACCTTCTCTGAGAGGCATCCTCTAGCTCCCACAACAGGCAGGATCTGGGTTTGCTTGTTTATTTGTTTTGAAATAGAGTTTATCTGTGTAGCCCTGACTGTCCTGGAACTCTCAGTAGACCAGGCTGTCCTCGAACTCGAGATCTGCCTGCCTCTGCCTCTGGAATGCTGGGATTAGAGGCATGCAAGTACTCTTAATTGCTGAGCCATTTCTCCAGCCTCTCCACCTTGTTGTTTTGTTTTGTTTTGTTTTGTTTAGTCTTTGGCCCAGGCTAGCTTGAGATTAACTATGTTGTCTCAGGCTGGCCTGAAACTAGTGGCAATCCTCCTGTTTCAGCCTCCAGGGTTGCAGGGATTGCAGCCCCTATCTCTAGGGCCAGGACTGAGCCTTATGTTTCTCTCTTCCCACATAGTGGCTATGAGGGGCTTCCCAGCCTCAGTTTCTCCACCTGTGAATTAAGGAGCCTGTCTCTCATGGCCAAGTGGATTGGGAGTGAGCACTTACAGTTGTCCACAATTTCTTAGTGCTTGGACGATCTCAGAACCTTCTAACACACATGGTCTGGTAGTCAGTGTGCTGGTTAGGATCACATGGGAGACATGGTTGGTTCAATCCAGCAGTAGGGAAGGCCATTGCTGGACCAAGAACCAGAGAGATCAGAAACTGAACACATAGGTAGGGCAGCAGCTGGGAGCCCCTGGCTCACAGATCTCCAATGCAGCTTTGCAGGCCCCTCTCCAAGCCAACATGAGTGCCCAGTTCGACCTACTGTGGCCATTGTCCATACCAATGCTGCTGCTGTTGGGGGTCACTGCCTGGCTGTGTGTCCGCTGCTCCCGCCCAGGTAAGTGTCACATGGGTTAGGAGTGATGGGACCACTGTGAAGAGTATGTCCCAGAGGCCTTTGGGGCTGGACCTGGCTGTAGCGGGAGTAGGGGAGGGTAAGCAGCCAGGAGCCAGCTGGTGGCACCTATCCAGCCCCTGAAGACACTGGGTGTGAGTGAAGGCTTGTTCTGCTGGACCATGGTGGTTACTCAGGCCAGGAAACTGCTCTGGAGAAGAGAAGGGAGGTTGGCTACCTGTGGCACCCTCTATTTCAGGTTCTATTCTTCACCCCAGAAAGGGATTAAGTACTTTTTTTTCCTTCTCTCTC